>JAIPRK010000990.1:0-106520 GCA_025469195.1 Chaitophorus viminalis
TCGTATACAATGATATCTATCATTGCATTCAAATTTAACAAATCCATTGTAATAATGACCTATCCTATAAACGAAGTACACTCCACCCCCAACTGTACAGCAAAGCGAGGCCCACCCGTTCTTTTTTGCAGTGCATTAATTTTTTTTTTTAAGCTTGTATTCTTTAATTTGATTTTTATTATAAACGTGTTGTATCCCTGTACAGTATATGATTCTAAACACGTTGTATAAATTATTCTAAACTATAGTTTTACTCATATCACCAACAACACTTTAAAAGCATTGGGATAAGATGATTTTTTACTGTCTGATATATTTATTATCTTTTTTATACGTTTGGTGTAACATCTCGATTTATGCTTATTGTGTTGTAAGTTTTCAAAAGTGGACCAATCTGGTTGTTGCACTGACCACTTTGATTGACAATCGTCATCACAAAGTACTTAGTGCCCAAATGAATCCAATAAAAAGTACCGGGGAACGTGATATTTTTCAAGAGACGAATTGTCGTATTAATTGTATATTTATGGTGATTATTTTAAATTGTGTGACTTGTATAATAAATAATTTGTATGGAAATCACGTGTGTTATGTTTTGATAGTTTCGCTACAGATGTTTTATAAAATTATAAAATAAAATTTACACAAATATCATTTATATAGCGTGTTTAAAATCATATACTATGCACTATACAGCACGTTTATAATAACAATCAAATTAAAGAATATAAGTCTAAAAAAATTAAATGCATGCCGAAGTGGGTACGCCGAGACTGCCACGCCGAGATGTCCGGGTCCGTACATAGGTATCTAGACAATAATAATATTATCGCAGTGGCTTACGCGGGATTCATTATGGTGATGAGGGGGGGGGTTACCATAAATATAATTAAAATATTTTTACACAATTCTATATAATATATTATATTCTTACATTTACAATTATAAACACAGCGCTAACTTTGAAAGTCATATACCGCATACAGTCATACAGAAACCGATCTGAAACTTATTTAACGAGAGAGCCATAAAATTATAAGTATACTATAACAAGGACATATCGGAGAACACATTTCCAAGGGAACATTTTTGTTTTATTTTTTTTTAATATAATACAAATTTATATTTTTTACGTTTAAAATGTTTTTAATAATTTTAAGGAGTTCTGGTCGTTCTGAACCATGAATACGTCCCCAGTTCAACAGTCTTCTCTCGTCAACATTTAGGGATAAAATTTTTCAAAACTTTAAAGTTTTTAATAAATAAATACATTTAATCCTAATATAATTCAATTAATATTTTGTAGTCTATGTAACAGTAATTTACAACTTAATATTTATTTTTCTTGACGATTTTGAAAATTCATCAAGTACAGCTTCTTCAAGGATTTTTATACCTCTTTTGATTTTTTTATGGGAGGGATAAACCTCTATTCTCCCCCCCCCCAATTAATAAACCACCCACTGTATTACTGTGACATTACTACGACGGTATATAAACCTGCAATATTACTTTTTTTTGCTAGTTATTAATGTTTTCGTATAATATATACCTTCTAACATCTGATACGTATAGATCTTGATTCGAAATTGTGTCAGGGAAAATTCATCATCTTTTATGACGTCGAATAAGGTTTTTGTCATTAGCTCTGTGACTATGACTATTTTCTCGCATTCTCGATTGAAATAAGCTCCTTCCACCATCAACAAGAACGGATGGCTTCCAACGGTTTTTGATATTTTCACTTCGGATATGGCATTTAGCATGGCTACATTTACTTCGGATGACCCATAATCTTTTTTCAATATCTTTGCTGCCATTTCTTTTCCGTTATCTCGTTTCACGCACAGCCATACATCTGAAAACGCTCCTGCGCCAAGTTTGGTTTTTAAATCGTAATTCGTTGAAAAATCGTAAGAACTGCTGTCACTATCATGTCGAGACATCATGGTGAAGAAGTAAAATATAAATTTAAGTAATACATAGAAAACAAAACGTGTACTTATTTTTGTGCACTGATTATGTGTACTTCTTTCACAATTTGAAAATATAGTTGATAAGTTTTGGTTTCTATACAGTTAAGACAAGTTATTTAATAAATTACGAGATACTTATATTATATAAGCCAGAGATGTTAATGGTTTCATTTTTTAACAGATACCATTGATATAGTTTACCTATACATATATGAGATACCTACATGTACGTGTGTACCTATATCTGTATTTATTGAATATTTGAATATTATTATCTATTTCTTATAGTAAGTAAACTTTTGTTTTTTACTTATTCCTAAAAGCAAGGTGTACTGATAACTGATAATCAATACACCTTGCTTGTAACTTGTAAGTATGATTGGTAAGTACACTTCGCATTATTAATTAAATAATTTATATATTATTATACCTATTTAGTTATTTTAATTTTAATTCCAAAAATTTGAATATTAACATTGTTAAACAGTCGACATTTAAAAGAAATTTCAAGCCGTACAACGTTAAATTTACATAAGAACAGTTAATTTTTATTTATTACATATTCATTGTTAAGTACTTATACAAATTTGAATGATGGATTATTTTCGTACACATAAATGCTATTTAGAAATATAGTGCATTTGCGTGTGTATATAAATGAAAATAAATTAATTTCCTAACTGCTGGTTATACATTAATTGACGAGTCATAAAATTCATAACTGGTATATAATATTGTTGTAATTTTAATTTAATGTGTTGACTTTTGATTATTAAAAATCTAAAAGACATGCGGGTTAGTTATATAAAACAATAAATAAGCACTGAATGATGTATAAATTATGTATAAATTGTATAAATTTAAAAATATTATTATTTTAATATCAAATAATTTAGCTGACCAAATATAAACTTAATTGTTCAGTAATGATTACTGAAGAAATGGCATGTTTTAGTACATTAAAATGATTACTATTTCCGAAAATAATCAATAAATTCTAACATTAGAACTTACTACTTAATACGAGCTTATAGAATAATTCCATTTGAAAATACTTGTTTAAATTTTTAATAGGTTATAAATATCATTTATTTTTATGCGTATGACGTATGGTTCATAATTCGTAAGTGTACCTAATTGCATAAGATATATAAAGTATATTACTTATGTTACCTACTGTAAGTATTAATACCAGATTTCTAGTGTTTATAAGTAAGTTACAAACATTCCAAAATAAAATTAATAACGATTATTAAAATGTCTATACTCTGATCAAGATTGATACAATACATGGTACAAGGTACATTAAGAATTAAGATATTACTTTATGACCCATGAATTCCTATAGGTAGGCTATAAATTATAATGTTATCTAATATAAACATAATGACAGTCACACTATACATTTATACAGGTATGTGTTGGTCATTAGGTGCATTGAAAAGTGAAAACAATTGTACAATAAAAACAACGTTTAAGTATGCAAGGTAGCCAGGCAGAAACGTTGCTATAGTTTTCAATATGTTGCACAAATTAAGAAGTTATTATAGTGTTGTACCTATCGAATTAGATTGTACATGTTACTAAGACTCTAAGAATACTACAACAATTGAATATTTCAATCAATAAGACTTATACTTTTCCTCGTTCGATCGCAGAGTGCAAAACCCACACCAAGTATCCAGCCTGACGTATCACGTATACGTGTGTGGTGTACAGGTGCCGTGGTGTGCATCTACAGTCTACTCGAAATGCATTGTTAATTAGATATGTATACATGAAATATATCATACGTATTATTATACAATATGATCTCAAAACATAATTAACTAATGTTCTGATTACAAATATTTATAATCAATGTCAATTCATAATATTACTTAGAGGGTTACTTTTAAAGGGTAGGAAAACCTTGGAAAATATTTTGATTAAAAATTATATTCAATAAACACCTTTATATCCCATAAATATCTACATATAACCTATGCTATTTAACAAAGTTTTTTTTTTTTTTAATTTTACATTATACTAAAGTTTCAACGTTTTGGACGAGAGTATATTATTATGATTTATAGTAGGTATATTTAGGTAATAAGTTTAATATTTTTTATTCTAAGCAAAGGAATGTATTTATTACTAAAATATATTTAAGTTTATTAAAGTTTGGTTTAATCATACTCACGTATTTATAGCCAATGGAGGTGGGCCGAGGGGCCAAGAGAAACAATTGTTGAATGGGCGTCTTAAAGTTAAAAATGCTATTGTTCCATGAGAAAAATGGATCTCGCCGTCACTAATGGTGAAGTTCTCTTCTTAAGTTGTTGTTAATAAAATGACGATTGAGCGTGGTAGTATGGTCGAAAATTTCTAATGCCAACTACTACGGAATTAAAATAGCTTACGATTTAAATCTCTATATAATACAACTTATAATTCGGTTGTATATATTATATATACGGTTTAATGGTAAATTCCCAATCGTATCACAATGTTCATACCTATGTGTCGTCATGTTAGAAAGATAAAAAAATAAATAAATACCTACGTGTACTCAACAAAAGCATAGTGTATTTGATATTATTTACATTAACATTTAACAATGTATACATGATAAGTACCTTCCTATTTGGGTAGTATTTTAATCGTGCACTAACGAGTTGGCTCATTCGAAACATAATATGCTCGATAAAAATATTATTATTTCGTCTTTGTGCGTTTATACAAAAGTAGGTATAGTATATACTCACTACTCGTACAAGTATAACACTATCTAGATATATTTTATACCACCTGGCACCTATATATCGTATTGCCGTAGCCGTATTAATATTGCTCAACACGAGCTCAGCATCGTAGGTATTATATGTTGACGCCCTAGTTAATCAACGTAATAAATAACCCAACATTCATTGTTTGTTTGCAGGAAATAATAATTTAATAATTTTAAGTTTTTTTTTTTTAAACAATTGTTTTTTGGAACAAGTAAATTCACAAGTAAGTAATTCGAATTAAGCATAGTTAGGAACTTATTTCTTTTTTTGTGTACTCAATATGTGTTTGCCCCACGAGTGAAAACAGCTTGTATATAGTAGTTGTATTGAAAATCTGGAACACTCCTCGCGTCGATGTTTTCTCAACTGACAACTGTCTGCAAATTGTACGTCAATATCGATGTACCTAAGCTGTATCTAAGCAAGATGTACTAGCTCTAGTCAACAATTTCATGCGCGTCTTCGCAGTAGGTAGGTAGTAGGTATAACATATACCTTACGAATGCGACATTCCAACAACATTACTAAAACGGCTATAGTAAAACGACACGTTTTAATTTGTTAAAAACTGATCCGTTAAAAAAAATTTCCCGGGTGTATCTTAACTCGTCGAAGTTGCTGGTAAGAAAAGGAAATTCGATTGAACTTTGATTTTTTAACAATCACTTAGGTATAGTAGGTATAGGTATAAATGCTGTACATCATTATTTCGAGATGTATAAATGAGGTCGTATTATTTCGAGTTTTTTTCCCCCATCAAACTATAGGTACCTACCTACCTAGTGTGTCCGTACACGGTACACGGTCACTGGGATATTATTGTCGATATTTTGTAACAATAATTATTCGAACGTCGTCGTCGCCGTTGCAGATTGCGCAACAACGTCCAAACCGGATCATGCGCCACAAGCCTGCAGCGCGTAGAACCAAGAATGATATTCTGTTTACTTGTATTAATTAATGATGTTATATCATAATATTATTATTATTATTATTATTATTATTATTATTATTATTATTATTATTGTAGTGCAATGATCGCCTCCAAATCGTACGCGCTCCTCCACCAGCCGACTCGACCTGATAACATAAACACGCTAGACAGACAGTGATAAGACTGTACTAATCAAAACGTGTAAACACCATCGACGTTGTATCACAATTCACAATCACACACACATCAATGATCAATCGTACGATACAACAATAATAATTTAGTGTTTTTGCGATTCTCGAGCTCGGTGCGCGTGCCGAAGTGAAATTCCTTAATTCGCTGCGTTTTTCCTGCCCAAAACCAGATCGTCGCTCGGACCCCGCGCGCGCGCCATTAGACGCCTGTCAGTCACCGTCGCCACCGCCGCCTTCGCGGACGTACGCCCGTCGTGCACATACACAATGTTATCTGCTGCTGGTCGTCTGCTCTCGCCGTGTTGTTCGCGTATCGTAGTATTTTTCAACTCTCGGACGAAACAGCAGTTGTAGAGTAAAACTTTGATTCGCTTGCGGCTCGCCCCCCGCTTCCGCGTACCGCGTCACACACCGCTGCAGCGGTCCGGGTTCCACCATTAACACCCCGCACCATGAGCTCGGACATCAGCACAAGAAATCCCCAGGAGGAGTACGAACTGATCCAGAGGATTGGCAGTGGCACATATGGCGACGTTTACAAGGTGAGATACCCTTGATTTCCTTTTCCATCACTATCACTGCTGAGTCAAGTGTTAATTATCATGTACTGTTGATTTTGTGTACATGTAGGCCAAGCGGATTTCCACATCGGGGTTGGCCGCAATCAAAGTCATCAAACTTGAAGCCGGTAAGTGTATTGAAGCCTATCATGGGATTAAATTTTTTTTTCTTCTCTCCTTGCCTTTAGAATATGATTTATACTCAAAGATTTTCTGTCTGTGAATTAAAATAGTTACATGTATTTACACCTTTTGGTGTTTTATAATAATGTACATGAGTATTAGTCATTTAGGTAGATAGCATTACCTATATTCATTGTGATGTTGCATATCATTAGTAATCATTATTTTATTTTAATTTACTTTTTAAGTGATAACAGTTTATAATTATTTAATTTAAAGTTGAATAATACAATAATTGAACTGTGCATGTGTGTGTGTGTGTGTGTGTGTGTGTGTATGAATGTATAATTTATGTATACAAATAATAATTAATATTACGTATGCATTATATTACAATTTATAACAAAATATTTTATATAATATTTAATTAGAGTAGGTACTTACAGTAAATAAATTACCATATTATGAAGATAATAAAGTATTATTGAAATATTATTTTACTGAATTATAATTAACCATTCATTTTGTATTTTTAAAAGTAAATTAATAACTTAATGAGTGATCGCCTACCTCCTTTATATTTGCACATTTGCTTCTCTTTAACTTTTATTGCTATGATAACTAAACCATTATGGTTTTATGCAATTATTTCTACAGTAATTTTTTAGTCTACACACATTTATATATATATATATATTATATCTACTATTATATTTTATAGATATTAAATAAATTAAATCATCCATTATTATTTGTGAATTTAATGCAGCTAGTTATTTTTTATATAGGTATTAAATATTGCAACATATTATAATTAATTTTAAAATCAAACACCTATGTATTAGTGGTAATACATTTTAGAGTAATTGCAGTAAGTTCTGCTTAATGTGATCACATTAAAATAAAGAAAAATAATAATATATTTGTTTGCAATTAAATGAAACCAACTATTGTAAATTAGTTCTAACAATTTTCCTACATTAATTGCATTCTGTCTCCATTCTTGGAGAAAAAGCAAATTTTGTTCAAATTGTTTAATATTGGTTGGAGAATATTATATAACTTTATCAGTTTAAAAATACATATAATAGATAAAAGTGACTTACAATAAATTGTCGATTATTTTAATAAAAGGTATATTTAAAATTTTTTACTTGGTTTGGATTTTATTTTTTTTATTTTAATAAATGGTTGATTCTGTAATCCAGTAAATTATTGTAGTTATTTTAAACTATTGTTAGAGTAAGTTTATTTTTAGTGAATATAGAGAGTTGTACAATTTAAATCCGTTTTAAAAATAGTTATAAGTATATATATATATGCATACAGTTATAATTAACCAGTGGTCGAAGTGGGGGGGGGGATACAGAGGGATGACATCCCTCTATTTTTTTGTATTTACATTTTTCATCCCTCTACTTATTTTGTTTAGTTTTTGTAGTTGTCAGTATTTTTGCTACTAAATTTGAAAATATGTTATTTATTTGTTTAGTTTTAAAGATTATCTATGATAGAAAAAGATTGTAATAGTGTGATGCATAAACAAAATGTGAACTATAAAAAAAAAATACTATACAAGGTATGAAGAATGTTATATGATGATATCAGGAAATCTGAATTGTAAGGCATCCCTCCACTTATCTTGAGCCATTTCAACCACTGTAATTAACATAATTGCTTTATTGTAAGCTAAATATTTTTGATTGTTTACCCAGGTATTTCCATTGATAAAAAATTAGAAAAAGTGTCTGTACAATTTGTGCTAGATGAAACCTCATTCTAGATGAGGTTCATGTTTATTTGCTTTATAGTTGATTTTTTAACTTATTCAGGAAATTTCCATATATTGTTTTAAGGACTAATTACATTTTTTATATGCAAACAATTTGAGATGAAAGATAGAGAATATGAAATTGTTTATATTGATCTAAACCTGAATTATTTTATCCTAGTATAAATATTATTTATTAGATATATTTTAGATTCGGAACGGAGTGATGGAATCTATTGGTTTTACAATGATGTGTTTTTTTTTTTAAAAATTTTTTTTTGTGTTTAAGGACACGATTTTTGGTAGTAAAAATGCTTTAATTTTCTTAAATAGCAATTTTGCTGAAAGAAAAGTTAATGTAGATGATACTTTAGCTAGTCAAAAATGCAACTTCTTTAATACATTTTCAAAGTGTCGAAAAAACGTTAAAAAAATTACGAAAAAACAGGAAATTTTACGCAAATTCACGTTTTGACAAATCACATTTTTTTTAAATGCTCTAACTATAAAACGAAAACACTTGAAATTATCACCAAATCTTTATATTGGCTTTTTCTATACATGATTAAGTTTTCAAAGTATTTTGACTTATTTATAGACTATTTAAATTTTTGATTTTTGTAAAAAAAATTTTTTAAACATCTATAAAATTTAATTGGCGGATCGAAAACTCTTGAAAATTTATACAAGGTTTATAATAAGTTTATCTTATCGTAACTAAAAAATGTTGGAGATTGTTTCTCTCAAAATTTTTTTATAAGCCCATAAATTTAAAATTTGTATAAAATATGTATAAATCGCGATGATTTGCAAGTTATTTTGTAGTTGAAAATTCATAAAATTTTTTCAGTTTATACTTAAGGTTCAAAATTTTAACACTAAGTTGTCCATAAGCTAATCCTCAAAAATATATAAAAAAAAATTCTACCGGACTTAAAGGAAAAATTTTATGACTCTTTGAAATTTAAATTTTGACTAAATTGCATACTATTGCATTATATTTCAATTTAAATATAAAATACCATATTATTATATACCCATTTTAGACCAACATATTAACTTCGTTCAGAATCATTATTCGTATATACAATGATATCTATCATTGCATTCAAATTTAACAAATCCGTTGTAATGACCTATCCTATGAACGAGGTGCACTCTACCCCCAACTGTATAGCAAAGCGAGGCCCATCCGTTTTTATTTTAATTATACATGGGAAATTCCTTTTTTTAATATTAAATTTTCTTCTTCTAAGATATTGTTGATAATGAATCAGTAAATACCTACATTTAGGTATTATTTATTACTTTTTACATTTACAATTTATTTCTCTTATTTATGAATAAATAAAGCTTTATTTTAAATCTAAGCAACTTTGGTATTAATGTATTATAGATTTAATACTATTAGTACCTTAATAATATACTCATATTATGGGTTGCAAAACAGTTTTCCATTATAATTACTAATACTAGACTTAAATTGAATAGACTTAATTTTGATTAATATTTTCAAATATATATACTATACATTTATATTATCATTAATAAAATTGCTTAAATTTGAAGTATACTAATTAAATTTTGAGGAAAATTAGACAAAGTTGTTGTGGTACTCTGATGAAGTTATATTTAATAAAAAAAAATTCTTGTTCAAAACTCAAAAGTATACTTTTAGTAGGGATGATCATCAAATCCGAATATCCGAATATTCAAATCCAAATTTGAATTTAATTCATATCCGGATTTGCCGAAGTATCCGGATTATTTGGATTATTCAGATTAATTAATTATTTTTATTGCTAAGCACAAAACAACACTGGTAGTTAAATGGGTCAGAAATATAATATACCCGTTCAAAAATGTATGTTAAAGAATTTTAATATAATTAGAATTTAAAAATGAGACATTGAACAGCAAAATTGAATTGAATAATCCGGATATTCCGGATAATCTGTCAAATCTGGATTCACTAAATTCGGATTTGATAAATCCGAATAATCCTGATTTTTTAAATTCGGATATGCCCCCCACTAACTTTTAGTATAACAATAAAATGTTCATTCTTCTATTACCTGGATTTTGGTGTTTACTTCTATTTGTTCAAATTAATCAACGGTTGATACTTCTATTGTCGAAACAATATTATGATTATTATCAGTATAATTTTATTACTTTTCAGTTAGAACTTTTCAAATCCCCCAAGTTCTCAAAGTTATATGCATTATAATTAAGGTTCATATTATGAGGCAATATTAATTGTAAAAAGCATTTAAAACGTAAAAAAAAAAAACATTTTCTAATTAAAATAAAGCAATACTAAGATATATATTTTGTTATCAACAGTTATTTGAGTTGAAAAAAAAGTCATTAACATTACATATTTTATCAAACTGTTTTCGGCTTGAAATTTTTTTTTTTTTTTTAAATAAAAGATAATCTAATAATGTCGATTGAAGTTGAATAGGTTCATTTTCATTCAAAATTCTCCTTTATGTACTATCTAATCAATACTAGTAATTTATACAGTTGTCCTTGTATAAGATAATATAATATTAACATATTTTGATATTATAATTATTAATTTGATCTTTCTATCATTTTTCAAATAATGCATTTACCTTCAAATCCTAAACCTAATTTTAACTAATAATGAGTAACTCAATAAAATTATATTCATTTTTAAAGATTAATATCATTAATGCAGAAATAATATTATAAACAATATTTTTTTTTAACTAGCATATTATAAGGTAATATATTACAGTGTTTACCAACCGGTGGTCCGTGGGCCAGTCATAAGTGGTCCGCGGTACCTATTAATTTATATCGTTTTCTATTAAAAACTATTTTTTTTTTTAAACAGCAAAAAATATTTTATTTTATCGTAATATACGGTTATCTTATTGTTGTTATCATGTAAAGTTTAATAATTATATATAATAGTACAGTGATATAATAAAAATTAACTTTTTTCGATAAATTTTGTATATTCTTGTTAATGAGCAAAAAAAAAAAAGGTTTACCTAGTTTGCATAAAATTGAGGTGGTCCGTTACCTATAAAATATTGTCGAAGTGGTCCGTGGTGGTAAAAAGGTTGGGAAACACTGGTATATTATATTTGGAGTACAATTGGTTATTGTTCATTATTATTTAAAATATACTTCTCTCTCTCTATAGTTTCAATCCGCAGATTGGCTTGCAGTCATCTTCCATTCTTCTCTATTATCTGCTTTCCTTTTCATTTCTACGTATGAGTTGCATCCTTGGTCCCTAATTATTTGTTGAATATACTCTAATCTTGATCTTTCCCTATGGTTCTTATTGTCTATGCATCCTTCTACGATCAATTTTAGTAGTCCTTCGTATCGCATTATATGGTCTATCCATTTGTTTCGTCTTCTAACTATATTTTTCCATATTAATTTTTTTTCTGATATCCTCTCTAGCACCTCTTCATTGAATATTCTGTCGATCCAGCTTATTCTCAACATTTTTCTGTAGTACCACATTTCAAATGATTCTAGCCTTCTTCAATTTTCCGTTGTTATTGTCCAGGTTTCACACCCATAGAGGGCTATACTCCATAGTCTTCAATAGATTTTTCCTTATTTTTAGGCTAATGTTTCTTGATGCAAGAAGAGTTTTCTTGCTTTTAAATGCTATTTTCGCTTGGCAGATGTGTTTTATTATTTCGCTATTATTTCTTCTGTCATTACTGATGATGCTTCCTAGGTATGTAAATTCATCTAGTTGTTTTACTGTCTGGTTTCCTCGTAGCTTTATCTGTTTTCTGGTTACATTCTCTCTTCCACAGACGAGTATTTTTGTTTTTTGTACATTTATTTTCATACACAAATCCTTGATGAAAATTTCGTTCATAGTTTTGATTAGTTGTTGTAAATCTTCCTCTGTTTCAACAATTAGCGCTATGTCGTCGGTGAAGCATATTCTTCTTCTTCGTTTGATTCAATTTCCTTAAGTGTTTCTCTCTCATACAGTATTTCTAAATATTCTTTCCATCTTTTGACAATACCTTTTTGTTCTCACAACATTTTCCCATTATTATCTTCTATTCCTCCGGCTCTGGGCTTATACTGACTAAAGAACTTTTTCACCATTTTATATGCTTCTTCTCTTCTTCCTGTTTTCATAAGTGTGTCAATATCGCTACAATTTTCTTCCTGGTACTTTTCTTTTGTTTATTTCGATTTCCTAATAACTAGATTCCTCAATGCTCTATACATTTTCTATTCTTCGGCACTGTTCAAATTTTTATATTTTTATATTTTATTCTTTCCTCTATCAAGTTCACAATTTCGGCTGTATTATTTTTATCTCCTAGAGTTTTTGCTGCTATTTTTGTGATTGTCTGTTTCAAGCTCTGCCATCTTTCTTCAATGTTTTGTGGTTCTAGGGAATCTTCTATAGTCACATCATTTGTGCATTCACTGTATTGTTTCCTTGATTTTTCATCTCTTAGGTTTTTAACTTGCCATTGTACCATTTTCTTCTTACATGTTATTTTTATGAATTTAAGATTACATAATACACTTCATAAAATATATATAAATATAAAATATACTTATATTTAATATACAGTATGTTAATTAATTGGAAAGTCAGTAGTTATTACTCCTAATATAATGTAGATATTGAAGTTCCGTTTTTTTAACATAATATGTGACTTACAGCCCATCTTTTACCATGGTTAAAAAAATTCAAAATTGACAAAAATTTCCGAAATAGCCACATTGTAGAATTACTTATAAGTTACTAAGAGAAAAAAAAATTTTTTAAATCGGTTGAATTTTGAATGAATGAGAGCATTTTTGATTTTTTTTTGTAATCGTATTGGTTATTGTTAAATATCTTCAATTTAAGCAGCTATTTATGTTCATATTAATTTTAATTACATTTTTATTTAATTTCATTTTAAATTAAACCTCAAATTATCAGAGAAAACGTTAAAATGTGTGATATTTAAATTATAATTGGCATTAAAATATTTAAAATTACCTACCTAAATAATGATACCAATAACAATATTAATTTATTATACTTTGTTGAAGTCACTGCGGTGTCATTATACTATTTATCTAGATATCATAATTTTAAAATTTTATTTATGAATAATTCAAATGCGTAGATTTTACTCTTTGGCTCTTTGGCTTTTATTATTTTCAAAATAAATAAATACCATTTCTACGTTATCGGATATTGTGAATTTAGTTTTAATATTTATTGAACGAAAAAATTAAAATGAAATTAAAACTAATGTTAAATGAAGTTTAAAAAAAAATCTAGGCACCTGCATTATCCATAAATAAAATTTAAAATGTTATAATGTAATTTAAATTAATACAGACATAAATAGCTGCTGAAATTGAAGATATTGAACAGTAATTAATACAATTACTAAAAAAACAAAAAACCATATGATTTTACAATTTACTGTGTTTTTTGTAAATATAAAATGCTCTCATTCATTCAAAAATCAACAGATTTCAATTTTTTTTCTCTCAGAGTAACTTATATGTAATTCTACAAAGTGGCTATTTTCAAAATTTTTCAAAATTTTATTTTGTCGATTTTGAATTTTGGATTTTTTTAAACGTGGTAAAATATGGATTGTAAGTTACATATTATATTAAAAAAAACGGAACTTCAATATCTGCATTATATTAGGAGTAATAACTACTGACTTTCCGATTAATTAACATACTATATTAGTAAAATTATATAGATATTTTATGAACACTAATTAATTTTTTTTTTTTTTTTCATTTTTTTGATTTATATTTTTATTTTATTTTATAACTTACAAAATACTAGTTGTGAAAAAAATATTCTTGTTATCATTTTAACATTGTTATTGTTTTTATTATTTATAGGTGATGACTTTTCTATAATCCAACAAGAGATATTAATGATGCAAGATTGTCACCATTCCAATATAATAGAATATTATGGTAGTTATCTACGCAGAGACAAACTATGGATATGTATGGAATATTGTTCTGGAGGATCACTGCAAGATATTTATCACAGTAAGTACTATATATTATAAATGTATATAATATTATTATATATTTATGTGGTAAGTATAGAATTAAAAACTATTAAAATTGTTGATATTATAAGACTTATATTATTTATAATTTGATTGGTATTACAGTAGATTCTTGTTATATTAAATTTCAAGGGGAACAAGAACAATTTTGAGGTATCAAAAAATTCAAAATATTATGTTTTATTGAACATTTTTAAAAAATTAAATAAATATATAAATTTGAATACTTAAAATAAATAATATGTATGTACATGACTTTAATAAATTATTTCTATTTAAAAAAATTTGTCACTAAAGTTTGTTTTGTATTCTGTCTTCCATGATGTATTCCAAATTGGATAATGCAGAAAAAGTGCTATCTTCCATACCTGTAGTAGTTAGTCTCAACAAAATCTCTTAATATTTTAAAAGTATGTTTAGCTTGTTGAATTGTAATTGTACTTAATTTCTTCTCGTTTTGTGGTTCGTCTTCACTCTTGCTGGATTCTTTGATGGTTTTTGATAAAATTTAGTTATTTGTCCATTTTCTTCATACTTGTGAACATACTTGTGAAAACATTCTGTCGTCTCATTTAAGTTGATTGGCAATAAAATGTCATTTATCATCAGAAATAGTGAAGTTATCTATTGGAATAATATTGTATTATATGTTTATAACTTATTATGTATTATTGCATTTATCAAACATAAATGTATATGCAACTAGTAGTTCAAATATTAATTGCAAGAATTTAACTAAAAAACTAAAATTACTTCTTAATTTATTGTGGTTTTTTGTCTGTTTATAGTCACGGGACCACTTACAGAATTACAAATAGCATACATGTGCAGAGAAACACTTAAAGGGCTATCTTATTTACACACAGTCGGTAAAATGCACAGAGATATAAAGGTAATGTTTTTAAATTAATAAAAGTAATCATAGTTGTTTTTAAAAGTAATTGGTTTTTCTAATAGCCTAAGACTTTTATATTTATTAAGCTTATTAAAAGTATTGCATAAAATATATGTGCAATTAAAAACTTATTTCATACAATTTCTCTTGATAATGTTAATTTTAATTTTTAATAAAATTATTTTCATAAATATTTCATTAAAATTAAAATTAAAGATACTATGTTTTGGTCTCAGTATTGGTATTATAAATCTGTACTTCAATTAGTTATATTTAAATGTATATGAATTTGGCTGGTAATTGAATCTTTTTGTAACTGTTTAATTATGTGGACTTAAATCAAAAATCTTTTGATCTTAAGACAAAATATTTTGATGATTGAAATTTCCTAAGTAAATCAGTGCATTCAGAAATATTTAAAAATTATTTATCGCTTTTAAATAATTATATTGATGCTTATCATTATGACATATTATGCTAAACTTTTTTCTTTTTGTGTAAACATATATAAATATAGACTGGTGTGTAAATATTTTTTTTCTTTTGGGATCATTAGATTATTATTTTTTTGTATATTGTATAGTAAAGTTTGATCTAATAAAAATTCTTAAATTTTTTATTTCAATAAATTTACGACTGACAGTACCTACTTGCTCAATGCTTCCGCTCTGTAAATACTAAAAGCTGTTATAAGAAATTATATAATTTGAAGCTTTCAAACACAATAGTTATAAAATTGATTATATAGATATGATTAGTCATGAATTCATAATATAATTAGATTATTAAATCTATATCAAATTTAATTGCATTGAATAAGCCAGGCTAGATGGCAAGTCTTTTGAAATTGATTCATTTTTCTGAATTTAATTATGTACATTTTACAGTTATAATTGTTTTTTAAATTTCAATCTTTATATTTACTGGTCTTTCATTTTCAATAACAAATTATTATTTTGTACTATTAAAAACAAATAATTTTTCTTTATAGAGTTCACTTGATAACATTTTTGATATTTTGTTATAAATGCTCTGATAATCAATGTATGGAAGTTTTTGTATCAACTAGTAGACTGTTCTTTATTATTTGTTTAGTTTCCTTGGTAGGTTGTTTGGCTGAAAACTTTTAGTTAGCTACACCTAACCAACCGTGCAAATCACCTTCAGTTATTTCTATTTTCTTACATGTACAATATTTATCTTACTGTTATAATATATTGTGGTTCTTAACAATTATGTATTTCTAGGGAGCTAATATATTGCTGACTGAATGTGGTGATGTAAAGTTAGCAGATTTTGGGGTTTCTGCTCAAATTACTGCTACAATAAATAAACGTAAATCATTTATTGGTACTCCATATTGGATGGCCCCTGAGGTTAGTTATTTTGTATTTTTGCCTTGATTTTTGTTATGAATGTTCAATTTATACAAACATGTTAAATTAAGGCAATCAAGCAAAAAAAAAGGGAAGTATAAGTATACAATGTAATTTAGCAAAAATCTATTTAGCTCCAAACTAAAAGGTTTTTCATGAATAATTTACAATCATATTATATTTTAAATTCAATAATAATATTGTAGGTTGCTGCTGTTGAACGTAAAGGAGGTTATAATCAACTATGTGATATTTGGGCAGTTGGAATAACTTCTATAGAGTTGGCTGAACTTCAACCACCAATGTTTGATTTACATCCTATGAGAGCTTTATTTTTAATGTCTAAAAGTGGTTTCAAGCCTCCAACTTTAAAGGATAGAGATAAATGGTAACTTGAAAATTGTTATTGATGTAGGTAGTAAATATTAATTTTACAACTTAGTTATGATTGATTTAAATTTTTAGGAGTCCAACATTTCATAATTTTGTGAAAATATCACTAACAAAAAATCCTAAGAAGAGACCAACAGCAGACAAGTTATTGATGGTTAGTATGTTGTTTTTATATTATACTGTTAATACTATTATTCATATATTTTATAAAAAATATTTTATATTCATAGTATACTCTAAAACAGTTGTCCTTTTTAATGGATATTTATTGTTTTCCCTCAGATGATCAGTATACATTACTATGCCCATATGCTGTATTTATCGGTACACTATTGAATATTTTGTATAGGTAATTCTATTTATCATATATTTTGATATTTCTATGGGCTATTAATATTAAATATTTGTTACATCACAGGGGTGGCCAAACGTTCGATCACAATCCATCAATAACCCCCGAATTACTTAAAAATCGATCTTCGATAAATCGTTAATTATAATTTTTATACATTAATCGTCACTGATGTATTATTGAACTGGCCAATTGTTACAACATTTTATTGAAGCAGTCATTTAAAAAAAAATATTTTCTCAGTAAATCTCTGAAAAAAGGTTTCCATACATGGGTGCTGGTGACTGACCGGTTTACTTTACAAAAATCATTTGTCGAAATGTATATGGTTCACGTTCAAGTCCAGCTGTCTGACTTGTGGATTGTGATAATAATTAGTTTCAACTGTGCTGTGTTTCATACACAATTTATTTTATTCCTAATGTTTATTTTTTTATGATACAATATGAGTTCTAATAATTTTATCCTAAATATGATACACTAGATAGTGTCTTTTCTATATTGAGCAAAAAAAAAAAATTTAAATCAATGTTACTTCTGTAGCTGACCTTTATCATCATACAACAAGAGCATATTTGATAATGCTGTATTTTATAACCCAGAAATTTTGGAAGTACCCAAAAATCTTTCTAAATAATTTTAATTGATATTATTATAAAAATTAAAATGTAGACATTTAAATTTATATATTAATATTTATACCCATTAATCATAAAAATTACGATATTGAGAGACTGGTTGGTGTGTAGTATACTCTCAACAAAATTGATGGGAATATCATTGGTTTTGTGAAGGAAAAACTACTGTTTTATAAAATATTAATAACTAATTAAACATAGGCCATGTATTTGTATACAACTCATTAATTAAATGCATACATTCTAATGTAATTGACTACTTAATATTTGTGTTAATTAAAATTGTATTAAATCACACTGTGTACAAATAATTATAAGGAGAAGTTCTGATTATAAATTTGTACTAGATTTAGCTTGAATTTAATTGTTCTATCTGATTATAATATCTGATTTGATATTACTCTATCTGAAAGTCTCTGACTCTATTTCTTCATTATATCAGTTTTAAGTGTTATTGAGTATTTTATTTATTTTCTTAAAATACTTCTACTGTTATTTAACTAGAAATACTTACTTATATTATTAACAATATTTCTAATTCATTTTAATATTATACACTATTTTCACGATCTAGCACTCATTTTTTTGTCAAGATATGAGCAAACGACTTGCTATTGATTTATTACAAAAGGCAAGTAATCCATCCACTCAGTCATTTGCTGATATAGAGCCCGATGATGATGTAAGTATGATATTAATGAACTTTTTATAATTTCAGCCATGTAGATATTTTTTTTATTACTATGATATATGGATCATAGGAATGGAAGAAGCCTAAAAATCTATCAATAATATGCTATTACAAATAATTTAGTATAGATATACATATTAAAGGTACTTATTAAGAAAATGTACGTTCAGTAGTTTGAATGCTGTTTTGTTAGCATTAATATTAGTTTAAAATGAAAAAATGAACAAAAATAATGGAAAAAACACACTTGTGTTTTTACAATATTTTCATTTTCAAACGAGTTATGAATACTGCATATGTGATATATTACAATTTAAAAAAACACAGGTATTGTTCTTCCCATTATGCTTGATGCTAAATCAGCTTACGCTGATATTATAGCTTACAACATAACAATTGAATGCAAATGTTGCCATGTTGTACATTTGTGAGACGAAGACAACAAATGCGGGTGTGAACTCCTCTTAAGGTTTAAAATTTAAATTTAAAATAATTATTAATTTTTTAAACTATTTCTAAATTTATGAAGAATTAATTACATTATTTGTTTAAAATTACTATTATTTATCTTAATTTAAGTACTATTAAGAGATAAAAGTAAATGGGATTATATAAAAGCATAAAATTAGGAAACAATTTCTTAAGGTGCAGACATTGTTTTATAATAAATTATTTTAAATAGTTGACATATTAGAATAAAAACCAGATAGGACTCATTCTGCTGTACAATTGGGGGTGGAGTGCACTTCGTTCATAAGATAGGTCATTACAATGAATTTGTTAAATTTGAATGCAATGATTATTGTTATTCATTGTATACGAATAACGATTCTGAACGGATATGATATATTGGTCTAGTATAGGAATATTATATAATACATTATGTTATATTTAAATTGAAATGTTATGTCAATATTTGCATTTCAATTGCTTATAATAAAAATATTGTGGCAATGGATTTCAATAATTTTTAAATGACAGCAAGAACAATTTCTGTAGAATCTTCTATTACATTTTCAAGTATTTTGTACGAGCCAAATTTTTTTTTTATCGACAATTATAAAAAAAAATTTATAAAAATCGAATATTCCAAATGCCTATAAGTAGCTACAAAAATCAATATAATATATTGAAAAAAATATAACTTAAAGAAAATGCAAATATTAACAGCTGATAGAAATTACAGAAAAAAGCACACAATATTGTACAACCAATAGATTCCATCACCACATTCAGAATCTAAAACGGACGAGACTCTATAGTCCACATATGAGTTACCGAAATGGGTGAACAATATTGCTGTATTGGTCTTTTTAATTTGAAACCAGTGTACCATGATAACTAAAATAACAATCACCAAGTTCAAATCCTGTATTCCGATTAATTTGTTTACACCGGTTTTCTTCATTATTTGGGAATTTCAAAAACTTTCATTCCAAAAGTACTAGGCGAAATTGCCTTTCAGTAAAGTTATAAGTTTATCGTTTATGTATTTCATTGTTCATTGTTCATTGGAGCACTTCTAGTCGAAGTTGTGTATACATCAAGCACAAAAAATAAAAATACAGCATACTACATGATAAAGTAGTTTACTTGGAATCTAAAAATATTTTATTATTTAGAATATCTCATCTGATACAAGAGAGAATCAATTATTGTAATGTAAATAAAAACAAATAAAATATTTAAAACCACATTAATTTTTTTTTTTTTAATTTTTAATAGGTAATATCCAATGTTCCCCGTCGCATTGCATCAAGAGCAACTGTTGATCACAGAGGTCTGTTTTTCATAAATATTAATAAATATTTGTAAATTTATATACGTAGTTTCTAAAACTTTTTTGATACTTTATAAAGTAAATCAGAATTCATCTAATTTATTATAATCTTAAATATTAGAATGTTCATCACAAGCGGCAAATACACCTCACGATTACAAAAATTGTCCTTCCACTCTACTGGGTTCTAGAAACTTGGGTATAGTTAATAATAAAAAAAGCGGTTTAGTAAGTAATAAATAAGTTAATCGTATATAAATTAAATCTCATTGTGTATTTGATTAATTGTGTTATTTTTAGCGCAATAACGACTGTGATAATTTTGGAAGATTAGACTGTACATCGACTGAAAAGTAAGTGTTAACTATTTTCTATTCATTTTTATTCGTAGCAAAATATTTTATCTAATGATTGGTAGTGAGTAATGCTTGGTTAAACCTTGTAAATATATAAAACGCACATTAACTATATTTATGAATTATTTTAGATATTATTATATAATTTATGTTTATGCATTTCTATTCCAGTTAATTTTCTACTAATTTTAAATTTATAAATTTTTAATTATACCTTCTGTAACATATTTTGAATTTTTTTTGACCCTGGGTTATGATTAAATAGCCTTATTAATAAAAAAATGATTTTATGTTTTGATAATAAATTCGTATGATATATTGTTAAACTTTTTGAATTGTTACTTACATCATTAAATATACTAAATAATTTATTTATACAAATAAATTATTTCTCCTTTTAACATATAAATCTCAAAGAAAATGTTAATCAGTTCATCAAAACTAATAGTGTAACATATCTTTATTTTTTTCTTGTTGTCTAACGAATGATAAAAATAACTTAACTCGCTATTGCTTAATTTTTATGAGGTATTATGTATTATAACCAGTTCTATATCATTATGTTATCAATTATTATTACTTATTAAATTTTTACAATTATACTAATACATTGAAATCTAATGAAGGATATTTTCATCAATGAAAACATTTATTATTAATAAATATGTATGTATGTCTAAATTGAAATAGAAGCCTATGTACATACAGATGTTATAAATAAAAGAAAACAAAAACAGTTAGGTAGTGGAAAAATAGAATTTTGCTACAATTTTAGATGTTTAAGTTTTTGTGAGATAAGAACTAGTGACAAATTCATAATATATTGATATTTTATTTTATTTCATAAATGCATGTTGGATAGACTTGCATTGTCAATTAATTTTAGTCCTAATGTCTAAAGCTGATGCTTTTGCAAGTAATAATAATATATAGTTTTATTTCAAATTATAAGTTTATTAACATTATTTATGTTGAGATGTTTTGGGCTGGTGTTTTGTTTACTCATAATGCAATGTATAAATTGTATGTGTAAATTTATAAATTTGAGTTATCCTAAGCAAATATTTTAACAAATTTTTTCTTTAATTTGATACAAATCAAAAGGCTGAGGGGTTGTTTTACCAAAAAAATTATTAAATGTTTCAATTAAGGACTGTTGTACAGCTTAAATATATTATATATATTTGAAAGAAAATTTTTAACATTTATTGAAGTCGTTTGATTTCTACAGGAGTCTTCTGCAAAACATAGATGAAGAACTTAAACTGAGGTATGATACCCTAATAGATCATTTTTAACTTCGCACAATTAATACAATTGGATCAATAAATGAAAACATATTACTATTTCATCATACTGACAATTAAACATGGCTTTTGATGTCAATTTTCTGTGATCCATAAAATGTCTGCTTATATCAGTTTTAGTTGGAAAATAATAATTATTTATTTAAATTATTTTTATATTTGAATGAACTTTCAATTTTTTCTATTTTATTATCAAAATAAATTATAACATAATTCCACTGCTTTGCTTGATTAATGATTTTGAATATTTATTATAATTATAGTATTAAATGTGGGAAGCTTTTGAGTTTGTTTCACGTCTTTGCTAGATTAATATGTTAGTAGTTGGCTTACTTAGAGTTATTTTTTTATAAAGCACTTCATTAATTAATGTATGGAACATATTGTACAACTCGTCCTTACTCATAAGTCATAACTATAATTTGATGTTAGACACTTCTATTTTCTAATTATTTCATTCCATTTATTTTTAGGGGAGACTATACTCGTGTGTTTAACGAAGATAGAAATGGAAGTTATGAAGATGTGTGAGTATTAATACACTGTGATAAGTATATTGAATTATTTTAAACTTACATTTTTTTATAAAGAGCATGGTCATTTAGTTTTTAGTTATTTTTTAAATTGCTTGAATTCATAATTCAATTTTTCTTTAGTTTTAATTCATAATGCTAATGCAAATTGTGCCACTTAAAGATATCAAAATATTTTACTTAGCTCTTGTTGAATCGCAAATTACATATGGTTTAATAGGTTGGGGTGGAGCCTATGGTAATGTTCTTTCCCTACTTCAAACCTGTCAAAACACAATTATCAAAGTTGCGATTAAAAAAGACCGCAGATATACAACTGAAAAAATATTTAAAGAGTTTAATGTATTAAATATTAAAAACTTGTACTTTAAAATAAGCTTTATGTATATAATAAAACACAATATACTGAAACACGGTGTCAATACTAGGTACACACTAAATAAATATTCTCAATTTTGGCAAAAAAAAAAACCGGCTGTCGAAAAGTTTTTGATTCCATAGGGATTCAGATTTTCAATTCAATGCCAACTTATTTAGCAAACATGCTATTGCCATTGTTTAAGAAACATATCACACACTGGTAAATGTATGAATCTAACGTCACTAAATATGATTAAAAATATACTACTCTGTTCACATACATATTGTCATCAGAATCTTATTATTATTATTATCTATTATTTCAATGTCTATATTTATATTGTTAATATTATTATGGCTATAAAATTATTTTGTACCAATCTACCTATAAATTATTTTATTAGGTTTTGTTTTTGTCTTTGTTTTAACTTTATTGTTTACAACTAGAATATTAATCTCAAACCCAAGTATTGTAAATGTCTGTTAGTTATAATTTTTATGTAAATGTGTAATGTATAGTAGATAACCCTGGGCCTCCACGCAAGTATGTCTCAGTGAGGCCCAGTTATCTCATAGATTTAAATTTTAAAAAAAAAAAATCTTCCAGTACAATATTACTACAATATGGTTATCTTGTTCAGTTTTTGTTCATCTGCACTGATTCATTTATAGAACAAACATTATGCTAAACTTACAAAAAAAAATATTTTTTTCAGGTCTACTTTACCATTGTCTGACAAATGCTCTGTGCCACATACATCTAGTCAAAAATTTAATTTTCCTAATACAGGCTGTGTCTACCAAAATTTAAGAGGTATTGTTGTAGAACTAAATTAGTTATTTACAACTCATAGGTACATATTAAAGAGTATTATTTCTATCACATAATTTATAAAATATTATGATAAATTTTGATATTTATATTTTTGTTAAGTTATATAAACTATTAATTGTGGATATGGTTCTACTATAGATACGTTAAAATTTATAATTTTTGCAATAAAATAAGTTTATTTTTAAACCTAAATTTGATTAAAATTAACTAACACATTTGGTTTTGATTAAATATACTTACCGTCTGGTACCCTACTGCAGTGATTTATTTTCATTGATAATAATATACAGACATTTTATAGATTATTTAGATTCTCTTTTTTTTTCTTTCTATCATTTGATACTTGTAATGTATTACCTATTGATCAATATCAACTAATATAAAATAATTTCAAAACATTTTTATATTAAGGTTAAATTTTTTCATATATATCTAAACTATTATTGTTAAATTTATTATTCAGATAGTTCTTCATCGTCTAGACGACATAGCTCTCTTGATGAAATTATCGCACTAACAACTTCAAATATTTCATTAAATGGACGACACCGTTCGTTTAGTGATAGTGGGGGTAAATACATTTTTTTATGTTCTTTTATATTGTCTTACTAATATAAATTTTACGGTTGAACAGGAGAAGGTCCCGAACCTGATTTATTAGCTGATACGCCTCCTGTACCTCCACGCCGAAGAGACCGCAAACAGCGTAATTCTCCTCCTAAACCAATTAGTAATGGCTTACCACCCACACCTAAGGTGCACATGGGTGCTTGCTTTTCAAAGGTACTTACATAATTACTAAGAAAGTTGATTCAATTGTAAAATTCTAAATTGTATTTAGAGATTAAATGAAATTATTAAAAAACAAGTTCTTTAAAAAATAAAATGGTAAGAGGTTTATTCATTTCATTGATAGATACAAAATCATGTAAGTGACTAAGTATAATGAAAAAATAGGTGTAAGATGGGGTTATCCTTATGGAATTAAAACAATATATAGTTTAGTGTAGCTCTAACTTTCTAATATTAAAGATTATTAATTATTAAGATTATTAAAGATTAACATTAAAGAAAATATAGTGATTCCTTTTTTAATACTTAGTTTGTATAAACAATTATGTAAATTTTAAAATACTTTGTGTTGATGTTTAGGTATTCAATGGATGTCCTTTAAGAATATATTGTACTGCTAGTTGGATCCATCCTGAAACTAGGGATCAACACGTATTCATTGGAGCTGAAGAAGGTATCTACAATCTAAACTTGAATGAACTTCATGAAACTGCTATTGATCAATTGTATAACCGACGTACAATTTGGTTGTATGTTATAAAAGATATTTTGATGTCTTTGTCAGGTAAAATATTTACAGTCATTGTTTAAAATAAAATGAACATAATTTATCTTATTGTTTTTCTGGATTTTTTTATAGGAAAAACGACTCAGTTATTTAGACATGATCTCTTAGCACTCCATGGTAAACAAAGTCATAGGTTTTCACAACACATGACCAGAATCCCTGAAAGGTTAATGCCGAGAAGGTTCGCGCTCACCACCAAAGTACCAGATACCAAAGGATGTATAAAATGTTGTGTTGGACGTAACCCATATAATGGTTACAAATATTTGTGTGGAGCTATGTCAAGCGGAATTTTTCTAATGCAGTGGTATGATCCCCTCAATAAATTTATGTTGTTAAAGGTAAAACTTATAATCAAAATACTTGTATCTCAATTATCTATTAATCAAATATCTCTTAGTAATTTGATATTGTTGTAATTATTTGCAGCATTTTGAATGTAATTTACCATCACCTTTAAATGTCTTTGAAATGGTTATAACACCCGAATTAGAATATCCACTCGTATGTGTTGGTGTCAAAAAACCAATTGGACCTAGAAAGCCTATGAATTTGAAATTAGAATTGATCAATGTAAATACGGGAGCCTGTTGGTTTTGTTCCGGTGAAACAGATGACTCTGATAATACTGGTTAGTATTATAAAACAATGACAATTTTTTATTTGAATTAAATTAAATGCTATTTGTTGTTATCTTTGTAAGAAAAAGATATACAAATAAATACATATTAAACTAATTACAATTTATTAAAAACATTTGATTTACAGGTACCGTTATACAAAGAAGAGACATAATGGATGTTGTATGTGTTTGTCAGTTGGATACAGACTCCTTTTTAATATGTTATAAAAGTAAGTATATAAACCATTATAATTTTAAACCATCCACCTATACTTATTATCCTAATACTAACTATAAACTATATATTTTTCAATGACCCAATGGATATGTTTATTTACCAGTTATAAGATAAAAATTATGTTTACATTAATCTATAAAAATTCCCAAAATCACATAAAACATTTGTTAATTACAACTTGTATTTATATATTAAAATTGGATAATAGTTGTATATTTTCACATTGCAGAAACCGTAAAAATAATTAATATACATGGAAACCTGAAGCCAGACAGAAATCAAATAAACCAACTACATTTTGACTTTGATGTTGAGTCAATTGGTTAGTTTCTCATGGTTCATATCAGTGGGCTCTATTTATTTGTAGATTTTATATGTGTGATAAATATATAATTTTAAATTGGTTAATTTTTGTATCTATACAGTAAGACTGTCTGACAGTATTTTGGCATTCCATAAATACGGTGTTCAAGGGCGTTGTCTTAAAAATGGTGAAATTACTCAAGAAATAGTGGACAAAAGTAGAACCTATAAACTTTTAGGATCAGACAAGTATGTATTTTTACTGTTGTATGCAATTAAAGGTCAAAATAATATTTGTAAAACTAATATTTTTGAATAATTATTAGTAGAAAAAAATTCTGTTTAGTTACCCAAATAATAATAATTATATATATATATATATGTATAAATAATATATGTATCATATATTTATTCTAGAATCCTGTTATTGGAATCGCATATGGTTTCCAAAAGAACTGATGACGGAGCAGACTTGTACATCCTAGCTGGTCATGAAGCCAGTTATTAGAATATTTTATTTTAAAATAGAAATATAATAATATTATTTTTAATATTTGTAATTATACCATATTATACGTCCACTTTACACAGAAAAGTTCATTTCTGTTTTGCCTTATGGTACACCAATATTCCACTATAATATTATGTATGCAATTTTTCTTCTAATATCTTTTGACGTCCAGTAAAAGTATAATAGAAGTATATATATATATATAGTATTTAAAATAGTATATAATTATACAATCACACATACTGTTTTATATTTATTATCACTAATTATTTGTTAGGAGAATAAATTTACTAAAAAATAAATTGTATAACACATGTCTAGTTTTTATCCGTATACCGTATACTTAATGATATTTGAATCAAAGCAATATAAACATAATAATCATGCAGATATAGTAACATAGAAGTTAAAATATTTTTAAAACAGAAGATTATATTTCTTGTTGTTGTTTATATTGAATCTACCTAATATTCTATTGACAAAGTACAAAATAAAAACATTTAAGTAGTTTGGATTTATATTGTTCTGCATATAATAGTGTGTATATAAAAAAAAAATCTATAAAATACATTTTTTTTAAACAAAAGTTTTTGTTCAGTTTTTTTGAAGGTTGACTGTGATTTTGTAACTCATGAAAGTATATGAATTCATGATATCATGGAAAACACTGTAAAATTTAAATTTTAACATGTGACCTATTGATCATAAAGATTTGCATATCAATTGAACTACGAAGTGTCCTTATATCCTTATGTTTATTCTATTAAGTTTAAGTAAAAGCATTGATTATGAATACTATTATTAATATTAGTATTTAATTATATATTAATTGTACATAAATAGTATTTATAATCAATAGTTATAGAAGTCAATGTATAACTAAAGGTTCATTGGTTAACAATGGACTATTGCATTTGATAAATGATTACTTTCAAACTAAAAAAAAAATATTAAATAACCTAGCAGTGTTGAAAATCTTCAAAGTATAATATGGTCAAGTGGTCAAGTAATTGAGAACAATACTTTTAAATTGTTTATGCAATTGAAAATTTCTGGATTTTGTAATAATTATTTAATTATACATTCCAATAAACTGTTATTCAATGTTTTTATATTCGCCCCATCAGATATGATGTATTTTTTTGGGATACATAAACATATACAACCTAAGGTCTCTGGGACATTTGAAAACATATGTACTTACTACTTGATATTGATTCTATTAGAGAGCTATATATGAAAGTATACGCATAAGCCATTTTGGTTGCAAAATCGTTCTATAATAGTAGTACAGTATTATTTATACATTTTACATTTGAAATTTGACTTGTTAGTTGTTAGTGATAATTGAATATTGATGCAGTTTTGTAAACATTTAATATTAAAATATTAATTCGTATTTACTAAAATTGGTTGTGTAGTTTTATTTAATAACAATGAACTAAAACAATATGTCAAAGAATCAATCACAATAAACTACTGATAAATATGACGGTTGTTCAAGTCAGATTACAATTAATAAGGAAAATAATGAGGTAAATAATTCATTACGTTTTTCGATGTAATATTAAGCATTTATATATTGCAAAAATTATGTTCATTACACAATCATTTAAATGTTTAAGTTAATTTTTATCATAGGCATAATATTGATGGTCCAGCGCACAGATGTTGTAAGTGACATCTTCTGAGAAAATTAGTTAAGTACTTTAAAAAGTTTTTGAAAAAAATACTGAGGTTTATGGAAGTGTAAACTTTCAAACACCAGTACTGAACAATTAACTTAATGTCACTTACCATATCTGTGCATTAGAGTATTAGACCATCGATATAATGTGTATAATATAATATATATTATATAATATTATGACAATGATTTTTAAGGTTTTACATCAACAGAAGTTTTTTTGTATATATTTAAAATTACATTATACAATAAGATGTATGATATTGATTAAATAAAACATGGAATTGCAAAGAAAGATAGCAGAAATGAACCACCTATTGGCAGTTTATTACGCTCTAGAAAACAAAAATGTTTAAATTAAGACTCTATAATATAGCTATCTAGTTTAAACGAGAAACATTCTTACCATTAAATTTTATTATTTAAGATTTATCTACATAATATTAGTATGAATGAATAGGGTCGCTGCATCTTAATCCATACGCCACATTATAGCATATTTTTTACTCGAAATATTCACATCTTTATTCTCCAACTGACGTGAGATCGTGTTTATATATCTATATAGGTACATAGCAATAGTAGAAGCCTCGTAATGGGAAAAAGAATAATATTTTGTAGTATATCGTATTATTGAAATAAAATGCCTTGTATGTGTAATGATATGCACAATTGTATTGCATTATCATCAATACAAATTTAAATAAAATCCCATAATTATAACACTAATAATAAATAATAATACCCTATAGGATTAATGCCCGGTTTTTCAATCATCTATTTATTCATCAGATCGTTGAATAAACTTATTCAGCAAATAAGCTTCTGAATAAACTAGTAAGACTTTTTTAATGTAAAATTATCTTCCAGATATTTATTCGGCGAATAAAGTTATTCATTGGATAGTGATGCTGATTTATGGTAGTAATAATTACCATAATGCTAGTAATAATAGATTGGAGAACAAGTAGTGCAAATTTTTTTAATTATGATTGGTCAATTAAAACTTTAGTTATACATAATCTATTATCACAGTATTATGTTATTATCACATTATTTTACAATTTACATAGACAATTGTCATCATCTCGAAAATGTATATTAAATATATTTTTGTTATATAACATTCATAGATAATAATAAAGTATTAAATAAAAGGAGTAAATCAGAGTTAGCGAACTTTTCTTTTGAAGAAAAAATATCGGAGATTGTTTCGCTCAAATTTTTTTTATAAGACCATAAAGCTCAAATATGTATAAAATGTGTCAAAATCACAATAATTTGCAAGTTATTTTGTAGATGAAAATTCATAAAATTTATTATGTTCATACTTTAAGTTCAAAATTTTAACACTAGGTTATCCATAAGCTATTCTTCAATAATCTTTAAAAAAATTTCTACCGGACTAAGAGGAAAAAATTTCATGACCGTTTGAAATTTAAATTTTTACGAAATTGCATAAAATAGCGATTTATCCTCAAATGATTTTAAATATTTGTTATAATTCAAAAAGTATAAGTCGCAGATACTTGAAATTTTTACCAGCTGTTAAGATTAGCATTTCCTTTATGTCATATTTTTTTCAAAGTATTATATTGATTTTTAAGCCACTTATAAGCATTTAAAATATTCGAATTTTTTACATTTTTTTTTTTATAATCGGTGATAAAAAAAAATTGACTTATACAAAATACTTGAAAATTTAAAAGAAGATTCCACAGAAGTAGTTAATATTGTCATTCAAAAATTATTGAAAACCATAAACATATTTTTTTTATAAGCGTTTGGACAGCGAATATTGACATAAAAAATTACATGTAAAATATAATATAATGTATAATATTCTAGACTGACAAATGATATCAGTTTTTGAAATTTGCTCTAACTCAAAAACAAAAACCCGTAACAACTTGAAATTTTCACCAAATCTTTATATTGGAATTATCTATACATACTTAAGTTTTCAAAGTATTTTGACTTATTTATAGACAATTTAAATTTTCGATTTTTGTAAGTTTTTTTTTGAAGTATTTATAAAATTTTTTTTGACTGTCCGAAAACTCTTGAAAATTTAATACAATGTTTATTATAAGTTATACTTATCATAACTTAAAAATATCGGAGATCGTTTATCTCAATTTTTTTTTTATAAGCCCAAAAATTTCAAATTTGTATAAAATATATTAAAATCGCGATGATTTGCAAGTTATTTTGTAGTTGAAAATTCATAAAATTTTTCAGTTTATACTTAAGGTTCAAAATTTTAACACTAGGTTGTCCATAAGCTAATCCTCAAAAATATACAAAAAAAAATTCTACCGGACTTAAAGGAAAAATTTTATGACTCTTTGAAATTTAAATTTTGACTAAATTGCATACTATTGCATTATATTTAAATTTAAATATAAAATACCATATTATTATATACCCATTTTAGACCAACATATTAACTTCGTTCAGAATCGTTATTCGTATATACAATGATCCCTATCATTGCATTCAAATTTAACAAATCCATTGTAATAATGACCTATCCTATGAACGAGGTGCACTCCACCCCCAACTGTACAGCAAAGCGAGACCCATTCGTTCTTTTTTTCATTAATCATACTACATCAATATTATAATTAAAATAATTAGTTTTAAGAAGATTATATTATATATCATTTTATTAACAATGATATAATGTTAAATCATGTCATGAGCAATTAAATACATACAGTGGTCGAAGTGGGGGGGGGGGTTACGGAGGGATGACATCCCTCTACTTTTTTGTATTTACATTTTTCATCCCTCTACTTATTTTGTCTAGTTTTTGTAGTTGTCAGTTATTTTGCTACTAAATTTGAAAATATGTTATTTATTTGTTTAGTTTTAAAGACTATTTATGATAGATAAAGATTGTAGTATTCTAATGCATAAACAAAATGTGAACTATTAAAAAAAAAATACTATACAAGGTATGAAGAATGTTATGATGATATCAGGAAATCTGAATTGTAAAGCATCCCTCCACTTATCTTGCGCCATTTCGACCACTGAATACAAAACAACAACGGAAATCACACATTTTGGGTAGGTAGTCCCATAAAAGATGAAACATCAACACTCTTCGCCTGACACGCGACGCGTCCAGAGGATCCGTCTCCATTAGTGTCCAGAGGACTCCATTCAAAATACGTAAATTCAAAAAACGTGAGTGTTATTGTTAATTTCATCAAATAAAATGTGTTTTACTTATTTCACTATACCTAGGTTCATTAGGTTAGTTATATACCTATATATTATATATATTTGTTATTTATATATAATATAGGTGCATACTCTATGTATGATACAAATATTATATCTTAGTGTATACGATATAAAAATAAATATTTAAAATATTAACAAAGTAATAAAATAGATATACTTATATATAATATAGGTGCATACTCTATGTATGATACAAATAATATATCTTAGTGTATGCGATATAAAAAAATATATATTTAAAATATGAATAAAGTAATGCAATCGAGTTTACAAAACATTAATAAGCGTAAATATCGTTGTTAGTTTAAATCGATTCATTACAAAGACAGGCAGGTCGCAGGTAGGTATATATTAAAACATTGAAATTCAATCTGATTATCTAAACAACACGATTAGGTAGATATAAAACTATTATTTCCATTCACATTGTTGAGGCATAGGCGCAATTTGGGTTAAATTTATGGGGGTGTTAATTTTATGTAGACCAATGTGATCCGTGGGGGGCTTTGCTCCCGACACTCCCCCTTTAGCACCACCAATCATACATAATTTTTCATTACACTAATTCAGGGGTCGGCAACCTTTTTAACCACGTGGGCCATATTTTTTTTAAATTTTTCATCAAGGGCCACATTAAAAAAAAAAATACATATAATGATAAAATACTTATTGTATAATATAATTGTATTGCTATTATATTTGATTATTTTACAAAGAAATATGAGAGTAAAAAAAAAAAAAACACAAATGTTACTGGGAAAAAAAAAATTGAAAAAAAAATTGTAAAATTGTAAGTTAATGCGATTTCTGTGCCTACATTTTATTAGTTAAATTTTCGATATGTTGTTGAGACTCGTAATACAGCTCGTAAATGTTCATCACTAAGGCTCAGAGTGCTTACTTTTTCTGTACTTTACTTCTTTACAATAGAAAATGTCTGCTCACATAGGTATACGAGTATATGTACTTGTAAACGCCGCTATAAGTTTTTGTGTGAATTGTCTGATTCCAGCGAAGATATTGGAAAACAACTATAAAATTGAGACGAACTAGTTGCTTCCCAAAAATAATTTTTTAGAACCTCGTCATTTTGAAGTTTTCAATGATTTCCATCAGTAAATTATCTTTGACATTATTTATGTCCACTTCAAAGGATTTTGGATTTTATAGATTAAACTGACTATATAATTATATAGCATAAACTTTTATTGAAAATTTTATTGAACAAAAATAAAACAAAAATTAATCACCTTTGTGCGGGCCATCAAAAATTGCTTTGCGGGCCGCGGGTTACCGACCCCTACACTAACTTATAAAACTATAATTCAAACCCTAAAGAAAATAAAACACAAATTTAAGGTAAATAATTTTTATATTTTGATTCATATATTGTATTAAAGGTATACATATTTTAGATATACTAAAATTAGTTATTATTTTATTTTTATCAATTTTAGTGCTCAGATCTCTCTCAATATTAATAATTGTCAAATCTGTAAATTTTGCTTGTGACATACTTGTCCAAAGCCATTTCTTTAAACGGCGCGTCGACGAAAAAGACCTTTCACAAGTAACCAAGCTTGTAGGAATAGTTAATCCTACTTGAATAAGTTTAAACAAGTTTGGAAAAACATCTTCAGTCACAACTTTCTTTATTCCATGTATATCAAAATCCGAATTCCTATTTTGTATACAATTTTTTGTCAATATCATTTCTGCTTTTATAGATGTTAAATCAATATTAACAACATCCTGAAATTCATTATTTAATTGTATTCACAAAAATAATCAATAATAGATATATTAATCACAATATTAGCCGCTACACTGCACTACGATAACAGAACCAGATTTCTCACAAGTCAAGTACCCAGACATCTTATATACACAAACTAAATGTGGCTTTATTTGGACATGTTTTTTTAATATGAAATCTATGATACAGCATATCAGCGTTTCGTGATGCAAAACGAGTTTCATCTCCATGCATAAACCACCAAAATAAGTTGTCTATACAAAAAGCCACATTTAATTTGAATGTAACAACTTAATTAATTAATAACCATTTTTATTTTTTTAAATATACACAGTGTATGTAAACGCTACGCCTTTGAATTGTTCAGAAATCTTCAATTATACTAAAATGGTTTGAGAATTATGCATTTTTAAATGTTTAAGTAACAAGCAGCAATTAATGCAGTTAACCATTATGAGTCGTTCTGTAGAAATATTATTAAAATCATAAGTCTAATTTATCATATATTTTTTATTACATTTCATAGTTATTTTTTCCATAATATATTACATATTTATATAATAATTAATTATATGTAATCTAAAGCTAATTAGACACAATATAATTGAAAATAAAAATGCTAAAGTAATTAAGTAAAAATAAAATTTCTGTATTTTTACTATATGTGACCCCGCATTATAAACTAATATTTATAACAAAATGAAAATGTATGATTGATTCTGATAACAAACTAATGAATAAAGTACTATGTTATTAAAAATATACATACATTTGCCGATTAACATTTAAAATTATAAAACTGTATAGCATTACAGCACCACAGTCTGTGACTTACAAACAAGAAAATATATAATCTCATATTTTTTAAGTATACAGAAATATTCATGAATACAATTATAAAAATATTAAATCAGTTCTAATGTACTCAAAAGAAAAATTAAAAATCCAGTAACGGTACTGAAATGCTTGTATAATATAAATGAAAATTAGTAACCAGTAAATATAAACAAAGTTTTTACTTAATTATTAGACTTCTTTTGTTTGGATTTTATCGGGGTATCAGGAGTTTCATCTTGTCTAAAACATACATTACATTAATTTAATACATTTAATACATTAAATAGATAAACATTAAAATATACTAATATATACAAAGTATTTGAATATATATATATATATATATATATTTCAGATGAAAAGAGTGTACTCATTAATGTGAACGAAAAATGTTTGAATAAGTCATTAGTTAAAAAAATATTGTACTAAATTTCAATAAAAAAAAAATTGTTAGCTTTAATTAAATTTTTTTTTTTTGAAGAATAAATTCTTAATTTAATTGTTAATTCATAATCCAAGAGTTTCAGATTAAAATTAAATATTTTTTTATAGTTAAAGAACAATGTTATTTTTCGAAATGCTTGAAAAACAAAATATTTATGACAAATTTCAATTGTTTTGTATGATGAAAATAAAGAAGGATTATGTTAAATTAAGATAACTTAAAGATTTACTTATTTCAAAGCATGATCAACTTAACTTATAAAGAAATATAATACATATTAATTTCTATAAAAATAATATTGTTAAATATTGTTTAAATATTAGATGTAAATATTACAATAATGTTATAACTATTCCAAGTTATATAATTAATTTAGTCCCTGACAAAAGGAAAAAAACTTACTCAATGATGGTAGATTTAGATTGTAGAGATTTATCTAACAATAAATGTTGGGATCGTGTAATACGTCTTTCAGATATTGTATCATTTAATAAGTCAATGGGTGCTTGAAGAATTTCCTATAAAAATATTATTATATTTGAAAAACTGCAGGTATAATTTTTTATTTTCGTTAAAATGTAATAACTACTTGCTTTGATAAATTTTGCAATAAAGAATAAATAAACACATAATCATTACTAACCTTGGTATTTCTTTTTCTTCGTTTTGGCAACTCATTCACATCAGATTTCCCTGTATCACTCGTAACTGTTCTCTTTGGAGAATTTTGAATTTCAAATGTGCTACTAGTAGTTACTTTTCTTTGATTTCTTGATTTCTTATTTTCTTTAACAGCTGGGGGAGAGGTTGTAACAGCATCAGCAGATGATTTTTCATTCCTTCTATTTATATTTGGCTCCAATTCTGTGATGCTAGAATTTCGTAGAGTCATTGATGTTGTCATCATTCGTCGCTTAGAAACTACAGAATCCTCATCAGATGAATCATAATTTTCAGAACTTAAAACCTCTATGGGTATTTTGGTTCTTTTTTTTGAAGGAGTGAACATCACATTTACAATTTGATTAGATACGTTTGATTCAGTTTCAGATTCAGCATTAATATGTATAGACTCATCTTGAGAAGAAATTTTTGTTGTTTTCCTACTTTTAACAGACACGGATATTGAACGTTTTTGTTTTGTTTGAATTGCTTTTTTATATGTTTCTATGCGATCATTTTCCTCATTTTCTTCATCTGATAATAATAACAAATTAGCGCTTGAACTTCTTTTTGGTTTTTTAGATTTAATAGTAGACAATGTTCTTGCTGGACTTGGTTCCATTGATTTAGATCTTCTACTAGGAGTTTTAGCTTTCGATTTATATTGTAAATTTGTATTATGTTCAGTAGGTTTTGATTTATTCATTAAGAAATTGAATTTTGATTTCCTAGTTAGTGCTTGTTCACTTTCTTCATTTTTAGCAGGATTTGATGACTCTTCTTCGGGAATTAGTTCTAAAGTAAATGGAGGTTTAATAGAAACTGAAGATTTGGAGCATCCACTTTCTTGTTTTGTTGAAATAATGTTTCCTTGAGTTTTTGCTGTTTTTCTGGATAATGATACTCTCATTTGTCTAGTATCATCTTTTAACATTTCAGAAGTGCGAAAAATGTTTAAAGAATCAGTTTCCATTTGATTAAGGTTAGTTTCACTTTTAGCTCTAGTTCTTCTCTTTATTATATCCGTTTCTGCCAATTCATTAGATTTAGCAGAACGTCCTCTCTTTTTAGTATTATTGGTTTCATTATTTTTCTTTTCATTGACATTTGACAATTGTACATAATGTTGATTTTCTTCTACTTTATTAGATCCTGATTCTTTAGTTTTGTTCTCTGAATCCTCAGAGAGAATTGCACTATATCTTCTTGTTTTGGTCACACTTCTTAAAGATGTACGTCGACTTGAATTTAAATCACCATAATCTTCTAATCTATCTGTTTTATCCAACAAAGGTTGTTCTACTACTTCACACTCAACCATTTTTTCAGTGGTGATATTTATATCTGGTAATTGAACCAAAGAAACATAAGGATTCATTGATTTGTTAGCAGTTGTTTGTTTTAAAGGTTTTTGTTGTTCTATTTCATATCCAACCTTTTTATCGGTATCAACAATTGTATCTGAATGTGTAATACTCGAGTTTATCAGCTCGATGGGCATTTTTTCTAAAGGTTGCTCGCTCTTTGCTCTGATACTTCGCCGAGGATTTTTTTTTGTTATCAAAGATTCTTTTGGAGTAATAATGGATTTATTTGTCTGATTATTATCATTTTCAGACTGAAAATTATTTTGTACAAAATCTTCCGTTGGTATAATTTCTGATGGTAATTCTTTTGATTTATTTTTCATGCTTTTTCTTGATTTAGAGCATTTAATTGGAGTTGTAATTGATTGTTGAGATGAAGTAAAATCAATTGTGTTATTGAACTGTAATAACTGATTATTTTCATTAATATGCAGATTATCGGTAATTGAATTAGGAATAAGAGATTTTGCACGTTTAGATCGGGTCATTACAGTTATATTTGATTCCTTTTGTTCACTGGTAGCTCTTCTGATGCTTCTTCGAAGAATTGAAGTAGTCTTCATATCTTGTATACTTTGAGAATCAACTAATGATTGTTTATTGGTTTTTTCTTGTTCCAGAACATTACAAGGGATTTTATCATTTTCCACATTGTTAATAGTTACATTGTCAGTTTTAATTATTTTTTCCTCAGACAGCATTGGAGGTATCTGATTATTCTGATTGACAGTCAATTCTGTATTATCTAATGGTTTATGTGTCATAGATAGATTAGAATTTATAGTAGAAATTTGTTTTTCTGTTTCAGATTCTTGAATGACAATATTTTGTAAAATAGAATTATCATTGGAAGGAACAGGAGACTGATCGTTAATATTAATTGTTTCGTTTCTTTCATTGAAATCTGGTTGTAAACTATTCGATCTTGAACATTCGTGTGCATCTAAATTTCCATCAGGGTTGCTTTCAGGTAATGATTCAAGTTCTAAAATATCTTGAATTTCATCAACTAATTCTACGTCTTCAGATTCTCTATTTGTAACAATAATTTTATGGTTATCTATATTAAGATTTTGAGCTTTGGGTTCATCATCGTTATGAGAATCAACAACACTTTGTTCTTTATCAGAGGAATACAATTGACCGAAAAGAAGTATTGGCTTGTGATCAGAAGTATCTTGTTGACCAAAAAATGGCTTACCAAATAAAAATGAAGTTGATTGATTAACATCAACTCCAAAAGATCCTAACTGGCTTGATTGAGTTTTGGTCATAGAGATATGATTTAGACAATTTTCAGGAATTGGATTAAACTTGGTTATTGTTTCTTCAATGTTAGGATCTCTAATAGCAGATGGACACTCTTCAACAGTTGCATTGAAAACATCATTCTGAACGTCTATAGTTTCTTCATTGTTATCTTCTTTAACCTTATTCAATTCATTAGGAATATCACAAATATTCGTGTTAATATGTCCAACTATTTGATTAATATTTTTTTGGTCGTTCATACTGGATTTAAAAACTATTTCCGTTTCAGCAATTTCATTACCAGCATTTTCATTAGTAACATCACATACTGCAATGTTATTATTAGGTGTTTCTTTAGTCAGATCAAATGTCGAAGAAAGATTTTGTAGTACATTTGAATTCAAACATTCAGAGTAGGTTATTAATGTATTATCTTTACTTCCTTCTTTTTGAAACACATCAGAACCACTATTTCCAACTTCATCATTAAGTTCAACATAATTATATTGCTTCAAAGTGTTATCTTTATCTTTTAAATTATATTTTTCGGAACTGTTATATTCATATTCTTCAGCATTATTTTCAAAATCATTTTCTCTACCATCATTTTCTGAACCAATTTCTTCAACTTCTTCATCATATTCTACATTATCACTTTCTAAATCACTTTCTTCATCTTCTCCATCGAATTCGACATTATTTGTTTCAAAACCAGTTTCTTCAATTTCTCCATCATCATTTTCTAAACCAACTTCTTCATCATATTCTACATTATCACTTTCTAAACTGGTTTCTTCATTTTTATCAAACTCTACATTGTCATTTTTTAAACTGGTTTCTTCAACTACTTTATCAAACTGAATATTGTCATTTTCCATACTATTTTTTTCATTTACATTATCGAAATTAATATTATGATTTCCAAAATTGTTTTCTTCATATTCATTGGGATGCATATACATTATAGGGTCATCATAACTTTCCAAATGATGTTCAGAATTGAAACCATCATTTTCATGGTTGAATTGAACACTAGGTTGATATATATTATATTCTTTATCAAGTAGTTGCCTATCAGTATCTATATTAATAACTTGACGACACAATTGAAGATTACCATCATTTACACCCACTGAAGGTATATCATATTGCTGCAAATTCACTTCTTCACTTTGATCATTTTCTGCTTCTGAAGATACAATGCAACATGAATCTTCGTCATTTACTAATCCATCACTGTCTTCTTCTTCTTCGCCTTCTTCTTCTTCTTCTTCTTCTTCTTCACATTCTTCTTCTTCTTCGCCTTCTTCTAATTCACTATCATCAAGCACATCTTCATCACTCACTTCAATTTTTTCTTCATTATGTGATTTGAATCTACCATACCTTGTATTTTCCAAATCACTATCACAAGAGTCAGAATTAATGCTATCTAATGTTTTTATAGTATTTGTAGAACCGTCAGAACAAGATGATGAAGACAATTTTTTCTCAATTTCATCATCTTCTGAATCCAGAATGACAAGATCATCATCTTCTAAATCATTAACAACATTATAATTATTCTGTTCTCCTACTGGATTAGAACAATTGGAATTTACATTATGAATTCTTCTAATGAACAAAGAAGGAATTGCATTCATATTAGGTATGGTCCTATTTACTATCTCGTGAGCTTCAATATTAACAATAGGCCTGTTAGAATCAGAGTTTGATACTTCTTCATTATGAACTTGAAGATCTTTTTCATTGTTTTGATAAGTAGTGGAATTAGTATTTATAGCTATTGATTTCGTAACAGACGTTTTTTGGTCTTCTTCATCATCTGATGATGTCAGTGTACAAATTTCTTTTTCATCACTATCCAAGCATACATCCAAAGTACTATTTTCTTTCGGGATAATGCCCTCAGTTTTGAACTCAGTGAATGAACAGTCTTCAGAAATATCCATTTGTTCACATTCGTTATCCTTTTCATCAACTATGTGAGCAGAATCGAATGATTCTTTGATAATTGGATTTGGGAGACTGTTAGCATCACAACTTTCAATGTTCAAAAGTTCATCATTTTTATTACCAGAAGCTTTCGACGTATCCACAATTTCTTCTGATACAACCCTATAAAATAAATGACATGGTCAGAATAAATTAGAACTTTAAAATGTTTAACAATATTTGCTAAAACCATATTATAAGTACCTATCATATTTTCAATCAAATTTTGAAATTCAACTGAACAAAACTTATCTTTAGAATAACTAATAATAACAGACTATTAAAAACGATACAATAATCGTTCTAACTTACTGTTCAATTGAAGTTTTATCATCATCAGGTAAACTAAATCTTAAAATAGTTTTAGACGCTGGTATTTCATTACTTTTTATGGACATTATTCGCTTATGATGTTTAGCAGATCCCGTCTGAAAACAGTAGAAAAATTAATTTTTAATTAAAAAACCAAGACTATTTAAAGAACATTTTTAAACACATGATTCATACATGCCAATAAAAATTCATTTTGTTACAAACAAATACACATAAACATTTTACTTTAACTGATAAATAATAATTAATAATAACTGATAATCTAATAACTAGATGTACTTCTAAAATGTTGTTCGATATAAATTAATACAATAAAAATAATCGAACGGCATAATCTCACAACAGACGAAATTGAATACATTAGCTCTGACGACCAACAGTAAATGCATGCATCTTACTTGTGTTAGTATACTTCTTACCAAATTCAAGAATTCTTAGTCTTAAATCTATTGGCATAGAGTGCTATATTAAAGGATTGTTAGAGATATTCGAAAAATAAGTTTGTTGGCCTTAGTCTTCAATTTGGATTTACAAAAACTGCTTATATAGAAATTTATTAATTGTGTACTGAACTAGGAATAAAATTAAGCAAAAATCCCATGCTTCTACCAGGCAAAATCTTGCATTGACGCAGTTTATTTTCGTCGCATCGAGCAGCTTTAAAAAAAGGGCGAATAAATTTCGTATCAGTACCCACCGTTCTTTGGCATTTATCAATACGTCTTCAAAAATTTATCACGTGATAAAAAAGTTGTCTATAGTAACTACGCTATATCGATCAACGTCAACATTCCAACAATATTGGTTCATAGAAATACAAAATTTAATATAGAGGCAAATAAGATATTACACTTACAACTTCAAATTTTTGCTTGTTCGAGGTTAAAATTATCTATATTATCTGTTAGGTATACAAGAAACGTACCTTTAAGATTGAAGAACAATTCGTTACAGAAGGTGATTTTAATGTTTTTTCGACAAGTGGAGTTTTGAGGATTTCCAGCACATGTTTTTCAATTGGTCTTTCCATTTCATCTTTAACAACTTTAGGAGGACTTAATATCAAATCTTCAGTTATTTTTCTCCGTTTTTCATTATATAATAGATCATACGTAGGGGAACGCTTTCGTGTAGTAGTATTGTTTGGTGGTATAATTAGATTTCTTAAAAATTAATACAATTTATTTATTGATTAAATAATTTATTGATTTTAATTTAGAGTTAGATAGTTAGATAGTAGACTGCTTACATTAAATTAGATGACATTATTGGTGAATTCATTACTTTATCAATATTTTCTGTTTTTCTATCCATTACATTAAACATTTTAATGTCAGAATTCATACATTTTGTCACAACAACTAATAAAATGAAATAATAATAAATTTAATATACATAGGAAACTCATTTTGTATTAAACAACTGACCGGTTTTTTTATATAAGCTTTTAACAGGAAGTGGACTATAACTTTGTCTCATTGTAATGGGTATACTTTTTTCAAATCCACTAACTAAAAGACTAGTTATTTCCAAGTCATCATTATATTTTGATTTGTTTTTGCCTTTCAATGATTTATTCAATTCAATAGCTTCTATATATCTAATTAATAAAACAAAAATTAAGCATTTGTCAGTCGATTTAAAAAAATTGTAGAATTCACATTTGTTTATACCATAACACATTTCAGCTAATATAATCATATATCATGAAGCAATAATAAAACAATGTTAAATGAAGACTAAATGTACTCATACATTTTCAAGCTTTATACATAAGTTTATTTAAATAAACATAATAACACACTTTCAAAGTGTGTAATAAGTTTTTTAGTATAAATATTCATTACCTTCCTCGTTGTAGCAAAAATAACAACTGAAAAGTCAACGATTCTGGGTCATTCAACTTTTTTAAGTATGAATAAAATAATTCTTCTTCCTCAGACTCCAAAAGATATTCTATCAAACATTTTAATTTATTTGTTTCTCTGCATCCTAAGAATAAAAATAAAATATATAATAATATAGGTTTAATGCATGAACAAATTACATTTAAAGAACTTACTATCAAAAAAATATTCAAACAAAATTAGTTTTTCCTTGGGTGGTTTAGAACGAATATAGTTCAAAGCATCAAAATATTGGTCATTCATTACTTGTAAGTTGATATAAAATCTGAAAATAAATCTTAATTTAGTAAATTATTGAGAACTATTAACTAAAATAAAAAATGATTGATAATATTTTAAATTAATATGTTTATTAATAATAGATTGGTTCATTTTAGCGGAAGTGGTTATATGTATACAAGGGTGCTGTGAGAGAGTTGCTAAGGGATGTACTGGTACACTTTTGGCTTTTTTTAAAAAAAAATTGAATAGTAGTGAAAATATTTATTAATTGCATTATCATCCCACATGTTGAACTTAAATAATTTAAGCACTATTTAGAAATTAGCATGGACCTACTATCTATCCGACAAATATCCTGGAGGCACCTATGTATGTATAGTAAAATATAATCAAGATAGCGTTCAGACAAAATGATTATTACAATTGGTTATATTTTATAATACAATTTCATTTAATTTTTAGAAAAAGTAAATAAAATGTGGAACTAAAAGTACAAGAGTCAGATAAATTTATAACACATGTTAAATTCACCATAACAATTAAGCAAATAAAACAATAAAACAATTGTACTTACTTGTGATCATCTACATTTTCAGGTTTAATATTAAGAAGTTTCATATAAAATCTTGCCCAATAATATTCAGTTTTAAATACAAGTAATTTTAGAACAGTCCAATGAAACCAAACCCAAGATTTATCACTATCCATCATCCATTCTTTATTACTTGATAGAATTGTTATAGCATCCTGAAAATAAATTACCAACATCATACGCTGCACGACAGTTAAGCACGTGTAGACTAGACATTTTCTCTACTGCATGATATAGGTATATAATATATATGTTTATGGGATGTTGTTGTAATAATTAATTTCAAATAGTATAGCTTATGTATTAATACATAGTATTAAATGATATGATTACAAATTCTGAACACTCCATATAAACATTTTATTCGTGTACTCACCGATAAACATATACATGTTAAAATTAAAATAATCAAAATTAAATAAATAACAAAATCATTTTTACTTCAAACATATCATGATCAAATAACCAGGTAGCACGACATAGTGTATTCAATCCTTTATTTTCAACGTCAAATTCCACAGCAAAATTACACATGCGATTAGCAACTGCTACGTTCAGACTGAAATAAATATATTAAGAGTATGTCATTTGAAAATTAAATTTGTTTTGAAAATGTTATACTTACTCTTGTGAAGAGCAAACATCAATCAAAAAGTAAATCGTAATGAAATCTTTCAGTTGATCAGAAAGTGCTGAATTCAAATAAATTCTTAATAGGCATTGAACAGTTGAGGGTGGATACATGCCTTTAGTGGCTTCACCACCTTCATGCTGCCATTGCTCGATTAATTTATTTCCTTTTGGCTCATTATAAACCATTGCATCAATTAAATATAACTGCGAATCTCCAAATTCCAATCGCCTAAAAATTATAATTCAATATAATATACATTTAAACATTATTATTATAGAAATTATATGTAGGCAGCTATGTTAAGAATGCATAAGTTGTATAGTAAGATGTATTTTCTTATTTTTTAAAGAATAGCTTATGGAATTTAAAATTAATAATTTATTTATTTTTATTTTAACATTTTAAAAACAAATTGGACACTGAGAGAAAATGTAGTTATCATACAGAAAATAAATCTTTATAAATCAAGAAAATAAAACAGCAAAATTAAATATACAAAATAAATTTTTTGACTACCCTTTTTGTAATAAGGTCTAACACAATATCTTTTCAAGTATTAAAAAATGATTGCAATATGGTAGGTATTAACATTTTCTTTAATTATTTAAATACAAAAAAAATGTGATAGAACTTTCAACGAATTCAGATCTGGCTTTCACTTATAGTTTGTAAACTATCATAACAGTAATATTTACAAACAATAGAGTAAAAAAATATAAAAAAGTGTATCCTCCAAAGTAAAACATTAAAATGAAATATCATGTTTTTGACTAAATTTAAATATTTGCAATAGGAAATTAAATTTAAAGGAAAAATACTTTATACTGAAAACATGATTTTTATCATTTTTATACTAATAGCAGAATATAATCTTGAAACATTAAATGATATTTGCAGTATAAATTAATTAATAATAAAAAAAAACTAATTTTATATATTCATAATATACACAGATAAAATAACATAACGATAATTGCTGAAATTTAAATCTACAACATTAGTTGTAAATTAAAACATGATTCATAAAGAGTAAATAAAATATAGATAATATCAAATACTCAAAGATCAGAATCAATCAAAGCCTGAAAAAGGATAACCAAATAAGGAATTAAAAAAAAAATAGAAAGTTATTAGTGTATTACATTAATGATTATTACTAGTGTTAAAAAAATACTAGACAAAATGGGCACATATTGTTTATTTACATTGACTCAATGACATCATTCAATATGGGTATAACCCCTTGATATCTTATAGATTTTTTCAAATAACAAAATACTAACAACACAAAACAAAGAATAATAATTATTCTAAATAAACCCAAAAGTTTTCTATCCAATTTATGTTTTAAAAATTAAAGGTTTATTATATTAGTTCAATTGTTTCTATTATATATATATATATATATATATATATATATATGTGTGTGTGTGTGTGTGTGTGTGTGTGTATGTATAAAAAAATTTTTTATCATTACACAAAAAATTATTTACCTAAAATAGTTACTCACCGTTTATTAGCATACTTAATTAAGGGATTAAAGTCACATTGTATCATCCGTTGAGTAGGATCTTCTCCGATGGATTCTGGTAAAAGACCATAGTTAAGAAAAATTGTTACTGCTTTAAAATATTGAGTGACTAAGTTTAGTGTATAAACTCGATAGGAATAATCAACTGAAATAATAAAATACAAATTATAGTATATAAATATATATAGTAAATCTAAATTATAAAATAAAATCAGCAACACTAAATTGCATTCTAATATTTAAATTCTAATATTCTAATTTTAAATGTACATTTTATTACATAGAAATATTAACCTAAAATTCTATAATATATTAAAATTGGTATTCTATGCATAGGCAAATCATAGCATTATAATAATAATCATAATAATAAAAGTATTAATAATAATAATAATCATCTTAATAATGATTTCAGATTATAAAACCATTGTTAAACAATAATAAAAATATAAATAATTAACCAATGCTTAAATAAATTACAATTAATTACCATTAATTATATGAACTCCATAAACATTGTGCAATTCTTTAAGAAAATGTTTAACACATTCCATCTGAGATAAGCAATGATTTAATATTCTTTTGTTTTTTTTGTCTAATCGAGTACCAGAATAGTCAAACAAAGGAACACCTAAAAAGTATTTAAATAAATAATAAATATTTGTTAGTAAATAAAAATAATTTTCTAATAGCAACTTATCATTTACATAATTTGTCAGCAAATTGTTTTACAACCATGACATGCTTCCAAATACTTTGGACTAAATGTAAAATGGTAGCACCAGTAGATGCGTATGTTCCATTTTTCCATTCTTCGGCACAAGCACTTAAAACCGACAAAATTTTGTTTTCTATCAATATTGATACTACAAAACTTCTTTGATCAAGCTGAAAAGAACATATTTTTAATATTAAAATTTAAATTTAAATAAAAGGTATTTTTGATTCTTACCAAACTGTAATTAACATAATCTTCAGGCTTATCCCAAAAAAATGGCCTTAATTTTGTTTGTAAACACTGATTGAACACTAAAGTAGGATTTGTTAATAACCTCCAACTTTTTAAAAGCAATTGATCCAAAATATCTTGTTGAATACCGGCATGCTTCAATTCTATAATTTCTGAATTCATTAAACAATCACATTCTAGAAAAAAAAAAAAAACATAAAAAATTAATTTGAGAAGAAGTCTAAGCACAGATGTTCATTACCAAAATAAATTGAAGATGGATAATAAAGTTCTTCAACATTATTTCTAAAATTATAACCAAATGGACGCAATGTTTTGTCAGAAATAATAAAATCTAGACAGCTATTGTTGTAAGGCAATTTAACAAAACTAGCATATGAGTTGGATATTTGAAAATGATTTATATTTGATGGCATTTGTGCTTTATACCACTGATTGATGTCAAACAAAAATATATATGATTCTGGATCAGCATCAATATTTTCTCTTTTTTCTATTAACATGGCAAACAATTTTATTTCACAATCCTCATCCATATCTAAAAAAAGAAAAAAATAATTTATTTATTACGCTAATAATTTAACTTGGGTAGAATAAAAACATTTTTTTTTAAATATGCCTCAAATATTTATATTAAAATTTGCTTAAACTTAATAGAAATATTTTAAATTTGAATAATATGTTCAAAACATAGGGGTTTTATTTTAGAGTATTATTCTTATAATTATTTTAAAGTATTATTTATTAAACAATATAACCAAGTCATTTTAATCTATAGGAAAATAATCACATATTGTAGAAAGTTTCTACCTATTATTTAGATATTTTAATACAAGTTATAATACATTTATAAAATTAAAATTAAACTTTAAATTAAATTTAGAACATTTACTTTAAAATGTTTCTTCAACTAAATAAAAATAAATTATTTTTTTGTGCAAATGATTTACATACCAGTTTCATTCCTAAACAAGTTCACATTGCTCAAAGATAATGCAGATATACAACGTCCAATTCCAGTCTCTCTTTTTAATGACATTTCCAATTTTACACCATCTCCCTTAAATACCTATAAAATAAAGAAATATTTTAAATTATAATATCTATTATTAAAATTTAAATAAATTCAAATTACTCGATATGATAAACGACCATTGGGCATAACAATTCTCTCTTGATAAGTTAATGCAATCATTGTTGCATTTGGAAGTTTAGAGTTATCTGATTGAATAATCCAAAGATAACATAAATTATTTGGGTCATCAGATGGTTCCATAAAACTGATATGAGTGACTGGCATAGCACATTTGGGCTCTTTTAATAAGCATCTGTAATAACAAAAACTAATAATGTTAGATACGAATAAATAATATTTACTTAAAAACTATTTATATATTATTAAATTAATTAATTGGAGAATAAACCAGAAAGTTTAACTACAATAAATTACATTTGTTATGTTTATATAACTGATTAATTTATAAAATTTTATACTACTGCAAATAGTTTATTAAGACTATTTATGTCATTACTTCAATAAATGTGGTATAATTATTATTCATCATTAAATATCCTCATAAATTTTTTGAAGTATAAAATATAAGAAATATTTTTAAAAAGATGAATGTCAGGGTAAAATTCTACACTTCAATATTACATATTGACTTGTAAAATCAATTTTGAATCAAACACTAAATTAATGTTATTGCAAATAATATTACCGATAGAATAACTTACATTTTATATTTAAACAGGACTAAAGCATAACACAATAATTGACAGTTTATTATAACGGTTAATTTGCTATTTTAGTCACTAAATTATTAAATAAATATAACCAGAAATTATAAAAAAAATTGCATGAATTATACATAAATATAAATATTTTAATATTAATTTCACTTTTACTAAGAATACTGGACTTTATTAAGAAAAACTTGTATAGTGTAAGTCTCTGATTTTAAGATAATTTCACATTAACTCAACATTTTTTTTTTTTTTAATTCAATCAATATTCAATATCTAATTGAGTTAGAGAATAACACATAAAACTTAATAATTTATTAAATAATGATGAATTACATACATTGTACGCATTATTTTACAGTCCCACAGTTGATAATGACCAGTAGCGTATCCGATAGCAATGGTATTGATTTCTTCGATATATAACAAACTAGATACTTTCAAGTTTAGTTTACCAGTGTAATATTTTTTGCAATATGCATAAAAATGTTCTAAAATATAATAACAATTTCAGTTAATAATATAGATAGTCAATTAAAATATATTAATGACAAAATATTTATTTTTGTTGTATGATGACAGAATATGATGTAATGTGGTAAGATACCACAACTGTTTTTTTTTTTTGCTTTTTGCATATGATGAACTCTCATTGATGTTTATTTCACCAATAAGCAATGTTTAATATACAACTCTGGTATCCAAATTAATCTTAATTTGATTTTCTCAAAAAAAAAATTCAAAAAGTGACATTGTCATATCATACAACCTAATGATGCATACATACCATTTATAAACATTGCTAAGTGACTATCACTATCATCACTCATTTCTTTAACTTCTTGACAATTTTCATTTTTTCTTACAATAAATATTTTACTAGGCCTTGACTCATTTACCACAATTTCATTTCTTCTCAATTCTATAAATGATTATTTTTTATTTATAATGTTAAGTATACACATTTAGGAAAACTTACGTTCCTCAATGTAATTTTGTCTTAAATCAATTGCATATACAGCACCTGTAGCCAAACCCACTAACAGTACAGTAGACATTACATTAAATTCATCACAAAGTTGATCTTTATCAAGTGGTTGATTTACTATAGTAGAAATGTATGATACCTACATTTCAAATAATACAATTTTTTTTAATAAAACAATTTAATATAATTAATTATTAATTATGATCTTACCGCATTGGGTAATTCAATACAGCGAATTGTAGTTAAAGTTGGTAATTGACATATAAATAATATGCCAGAAGATTTAAAAGAACATCCAATTAAAATAAAATTACATGTTTCTTCAGAGTTACTTAATTCTTTAACAAATGTAATCTAAAATAAAAAACAATATAAGAATTTATTAAAATAAAACGATAGAATTCACAGTATATTATTATAATGTTTTTAATTTTTCATGAAAAATTAAACTAAAATCAATGTTACTAATGATGTTGATAGCATTAACCATACAAAAAAATTATAATGATGAATGAATACATATTTTATAATCTTCGCATATGTTATAAATTAAGTGGTGATTTATAGGTAGTCATGATGAGTAGTTAGGAAGCCAATAGTTAATGAAAAGAACTTTAAATACCTACAAAAATAAATTTTGACCCATACCTTTTGACACAGTACAATTACGGTTTTTGAATTTTGAAAAATTAGTCATTTTATTATTTTAACATCCAATAAGAAACACCATAGACATAAAAATAAAACAACAAATTTATTAAATTTCTACTCACTTACTTTAATTATTTAACAATAATGGTATAATGAATATTTATAAATATTGTTGTAGGTACCTAATACAATAGTAAGTTCCTAAGAAACAAATTCACAGGTTATAAGATTCCATAAATTAAATTTAGTAATGGTTAACTATAACTAGATATAACTATACTTACATGTAATAATAAAATAATCATTATAATACAATACAAGAACAACAATTTTAAATTAAAATGTGATCATATAAATCAGGAAATATGAATAAAAATTTTCTGAATGTTATTTGAAAATAATGTCATGTACCATATATAAATATGTTAACAAATAAAGAATACTTTGAGTTATCTTGACTAATTTTTAATGAGGACTTAAATAACATATTTTCATTTATATTAACAATAAATTTTAAATGTGAAAAAAAGAATTAAGTTCTAGGAATCAAAATATAAAATCCATTAATAATTCATCATAAAATGAATTCAAGCAATTATGCTTTTTTTTATTATTATTTTTATTAAGTAATCTACAATCTATACATATGTTTGTACAATAAATAGGTTTTTTAAAATATATATATATATATAAAAATAACGTGTATGATGGATAATGGAAAGTACCCATTGGTGAAACCCAGCATGTGTATTAATATACTATTTAGTTATTTTTATAATGTAGTGTAATGGAATGAATGAGTATGAATGTTAAGATGAAGTTAGGTTAAGAGATCTCTGCACCATTTTCTTTTTAGCCTACGAATTGGGTTGTTGGGTAGTATATTAGAAGACAATTTGGATATGAGAGGGTTTTTATTTGACTGGAGTTTATTGTGATATTTATTATAGAAGTTTTTTGCGATTTTGTTAAGGGGTTCCATTCTGAGATCCTTATGTGAGTTTTTATTAGTGACGTACCAGGGAGATGAGGAGATAAGTTGAAGACATATTGATTGAAAGGATTGCAGAGTTGCTAAGTTTGATGGTTTTGCGGCTCCCCATAGCTGGATACCAAAAGTCCATAGTGGTTTGAGTAACGATTTATAAATTAATATTTTGCTTTTAATGTTCATTTAGGAACGAAATAGAGGTTTATTTTTGATATGTGAGGCCCAAGTCAGTCTCCTATCTAGGATCAGACCAAGATATTTGGTTTCGGTGTAGACAGGAACAGGGATATTATTCAAAGTGACTGGCGGGCATGTTTCCCTTTTTAGGGTGAAAGTGATGTATGAAGATTTGGACTTGTTTATTTTTATTTTTCATCTCTTAGTCCATAAGTGGATTAGGTATGTTCAGGTGTTGTAGAATCATACAAAAAACTATAGCTGGATTTTCGTTAGACGTGGTGATAGCTGTATCATCTGCGTAAGTTCCGAGTTTGATGAATCAGGTTTTTGGGATATCGTGAGTGAAGACATTGAATAAAAAAGGAGCGATGTCACTGCCTTGAGGGACACCGGCTTTAATATTAAAATGTTTTGAGCGATTAAAGTTTTACTGAACTACGAATGTGCGGTTGCTCAATTAAGACTTTAAGAGAAGAAAATAGGTAGTAGGAAGGCAATTATGCTTAAGTCAACAAATAAAAATCTGTAATTGCATATAAAAAAAATTTTAACATGGGTAAAAAGTCAATAATGAAGTACAATTTGCAAATTAACATGTCGTGTCAAAAAACAGAAATTGTAGTAATTGAAAGTACCAAACATTACCTAATTTCGAGAAAAAAAAAGTGAACGATAAAGTGAAAGCAATATTTTAGTAGTATATAATGAAAAATAAAGTAATTTCATTATTTTGTTAGTATGTATACCTGCTCCTGTTTTTCAACTCATTGAAAACTCATTGAACCTACCACACAATATATAACCTATTCTTCATAATAATTAAGCATGAAATATAGACAAATCAAAAAATATAAGTATTTTTGTAATTCTAAGTAACATTTTTACATATTTTATCTACTTAGTTTTAAATAAACTCAATCATTTTTAATAAAAACATTGAAAGTAGTCAAATAAATCTAACAAATCAAATAAAATAAAATAAATATTACCTATATACCTACTTATACAACTCATATGAAATTCATAATTTAATTAAGAGAATATAAAATTAAATCTGCATTATTTCCTTACAATATCAACTATAGTAGGTACATACACTTTTCAAGATAATTAAGAACAATGAAACCCGTTTCTTGATTTAAATATACAACATACTACAAACCTTTATTGATTTGTCCTTTTGATTTGTAGCAAATGACCTAGATGAAACAACAGATCCCAAATGTTTTGAATAAAGGGTAATATCGGCTCCATTAGTAAACCAGGCATATTGACCGTCAGTTATTAAACCACCGAACTTGTCCGAGTTCGATTGTAATAACTGATTGGATATAGGATGTGTTCCGATAACTTGCATTACCGGTTTTGAAGCAGACATGACCGTAAGTCTGTATTACCAAGCTATACGAAATTAAATCAAACCACGAGAGGTTCAGAAGAAACGGCGAGATTCAACAGACCGAAAACGTAATTTAAAACTGTTAAGGACGCATTATCATTTTAAACTATATCCATGAAATTAACACGATGCGTACTATATGAACAGACAGCGACGGATAAATCAAAAATAATGTTCAAACGTGCTTTTTGAATTTACCGTTGACGCCATGTTGCTCAGGCAAAACACGGATTGAAAATCGCAATACGACGTTTACGATACAAAGTACAAACCAATGCCTATACAATAACCATAATGAAGTTAGTATCGAACGGGTGAGAAAACGTGCAGGGGAAAAATATTATCAGTAAAAATACATTGTTCTTGCCTACGCGTGATGAGGTCAGGAGCTTATTCAAATATTATCTTCGACGACTGATATAGCTGATAAGTTATCTCAGCTTTATTAATGTAATAGTAAATATTAAATATGAAATAAGACTGTATTATAAATTTATGACTGATCGATTACCATGAATAAATGAATGATTCCGGTATCGAGTATGAAATAGAAATGAGCACACGACGAATAGAATTTTAAAGTTACTGATTTGTATTTTATAAGGAAAATGTCTCGACAGTGACTCAACTTTTTAATTTTAAACGGTCTATTATCATATTTATTAAATTTCACAGTAAAGTCGATTTACATTTTCTGTATAGTAATATTTTTGTTTGATTTTATTTAAAAAAAAAAATCTGAATATTATTATACAGGTAATTTGGTCGATTTGCTAAACTGTGAAATAACGGTTCTTGATGATCAACAAAAATCTGAATATTATACAGGTAATTTGGTCGATTTGCTAAACTGTGAAACAACGGTTCTTGATGATCTACATCAAGAGGGCAAAGCGGCGAAAATATTTTGCAATTTGCTAATAAAGTAGAAGCCACTCATTAGGAACACGGATAATTGATACAATCGTGGTATTGAAAAAAAATATCCCGGGACAGACCGGTCGTACATTAAAACAGAAAATAAATCGGATTATTAAAACAATTAGGCGAAGGTCAGTTTACCCATATACTAGTTATCCGGCGATAAACTTTAATATTATCTTTGCTATCGTTACATTTATTTTTACTGTACTTAATCGTAAGTACAGTTCCTATGTATATTACAATGCCAAACACATAAGAACAGACCGCAATACCGATGATTTTAAAGAAAACAGCGCACCACCCCTGCTATCCCCCTCAAGCAAAGAAATATTGTAGAAGTTCTTAGTGTTCTCAGGAGAGCAGTACAGCACCGTGCAGATGAATAGGCTTTTTTTAGTATTACTTATATGATAATATGGTCATGGAGTTACTTGACACAAAAAAAAAAAAAAAATCGATAGGTTCATATATAATCAAATAGTATACATTGTAGTAAAATATATTTATTAAATTATACTTACATTGTATATTTTTCATTTTTTTATTTTTTTATTAGTTCAAATCAAATCAAACCAATTGCTTATTAGAAATAATCGGTAAATGACATATTGCAGCTTGGTTTCAAAGTGTACCTATAAAGTGGTTTCTACTATACATATCATATTAGTATTTATAATGATTTTCACTTATTTTGACTTATTGTTTGATACACAAAAAATAACTGTAAGTTTTATAACCTTTAATTTAAATTGTCATCACAATGGCATATTACAATATTGATAAAATATTGAATAATGAATGTATCACTTTGGAATATATTAATCTGTATGTTAAATATTATTTTAGTCAAATAAATATTATATAATTACTCAAACTCTTTGAACTAATAATTTTTTGGATTATTTTAAATAAAACAACTAATTTTTTCGAGGATATTTTTCTTCTTAGTAATTGTCTAATAATAGATTTATTAATTGTTTTTGTAGTGAAGTCTAGTATAATTTTTAAAGGTTCTTTGTACCTATTGTCCATTCATTATAATTACTGTAAATTATATAAACCAAAGTATAGATTTGAATTTTAAGTGAAATGTATTTCACTTTTAAGATAATGTATTGACTCTGTTATTTGTTAGTACTTGGAAGTTTGCTGTTTCGTAAATATTTAATAAAAATAATGTATTAGAATAGAAAAATATGTATTATAATCATTGATTAGTATTTATAATCAATGATTGTAATATACAAAATTGTTTTTATTTATTTAAAATAATGAACAATTTATTATAAGACATAAACATAATTATAATTTTTTGCACTATTTATAAGCACTTTTAATAATTTGATGAGGTTTAATTTTTCAGGACATACTGGAGAAATTCATACGAAACTCAATTAGTGCCTTACCTAAACTGATGACTATTATAGTTATTATATTTACACAGATCAAGGTGTGGAACGATCCATAAAACTGCAACTAAGTTAATGTATAATATTATAAACAATTAAATATTCAAGTATCTACTACTTACTCAAAATTATTTAGATAATGTAGTTAGTGGTTATATAAAATCATAGGCGAATCTAGGAATTCATAGCAGGGTGTGCCTTTACCTCAAAAAGGCCCTCTGTAGTTTAAAATACCTCTCAGTTATCACACGTATAAATATGTTTCCCATTTGAAATAACAATATAAATAATATTAAATAATATTAAGATTAATTTTTATTACCTAGTTTAGATGCTATTTTTCATGCTGTAAAATAAACATGTTATGTTTCTAAATGATCTGCAATAATTGAAATATATTTTTGATTAAATTTTTCTTTTATTGACCGTTTGACAACATTTTAAATTGAAAAAATTAAGTCATTTTAAATGGAACTACTTGTATATCTAGCATTTTTTGGACCGTTTTCAAAATGATTTTTTAATACTGGATCATACTTGGTTAATAATTGAACTATCTTAAGATAAAGTCCTTTTTGAAGACTTTATTCTGACTCATCGTGTCCTTGTATTGGTTTTCCATACTTTGATAAACAAATTACAATGTCAATTAAACGCTCCATAAATTTTTGATTTTGTTTACGATCAGCTTCTTTCTTTGTATGTACAATATTTGAACCCATAAAAATTTATTAAAATTAAAATATAAATAGTTTAATGGTTAATGTTTAGACTCAATACCGTTGTAATTGAAATGAGTATTATGGGCCCTACACAGGTTTATATGAGTCGCAAGGTGTGCCCTGGCACACCAGGCATACCTTGTAGATTTGCCTATGTATTAAATATCTGTCACATTATACTGTTCTAAAAAATCATATTTATTAAATTTTACATAACAGAGAATATTCAAAAAAGTACTCTTTATGTATGTATATATAAATGAATAATAATTATTAATTATACTTGAACATTAAACTAAAATGTTGGTGTTTTTTTCATTAATTTATTTCCAACAAAAAACATTCTAACAACTTGTTCCATAATCTATATATATTTAAACTATTTAATGATAAATTATTACTTATTAAAGCCTTTAGGGTTCTAGAGTATTTTTTTTTTTTCAAACTTTAATCCTCATTAAATTGTTTAAATTATTTGCACTTTTTTCTAGGTTTTAGTATTTAAAGTTTTAAATTTTTAATAACAATGTTATATTATTTAGACTCTTAATACAATATTAAAATGATCAAATCTTTTTTTTTTAAAGATTTAAAAAGTGTATTTTAAAGAGAAATTAAATAATTTATTAAGATATTTTGAATTACTACTTATGAAATTAGTAATTTTTAATTCTTTCAAACCTGCTGCTTAAAAAAATATAATTTCATAAACGATTGTTTCAAACATAGATACTTTATAATATCCTATGTCTTAAAAATGATTATGAAATCAAGTTATTTAATTTTTTATAATTTATACTGTGGATAAATTATTGTTAGAAATAGCTGACTCTAAGTTAAATTATATGAGTTAGACACATCACAAATGCTGATTTTATTTTTAACTAGAAATCATAATATTTAGGTAATTACAAATTCATCTAGTTTTAATAGCTTATTTCTGTTTTTTATTACTTATTATAATGAAAAAAGAATTTATTTATTTTTCAAATACATTTATAAATAGTAGCAGGGCTAGATTAAGCTATTCCTAGACAAATAGAATTTTTTTTTGAAAAACCCAACCTTACAAAGGATTATAACATTACATTAAACCATACCAAATACTATTAATAAAGAAATACAAAACAAATTATTAGTGCATGTTGAATTCATTGTAACATCTAATAGAACATAACAATCTATGAAATATTAGTTATTACTTATTAGTATTATATATATATTTACATACCAGTATCTGTATAAGTATAAGGTATAACACATGATTTCTGATTTTTTTGAGCGTTCAATGTTTTATTTTATCTACATGATAAGAACACATTTAAAAATACATAAAACATGATAGATGCAATCATTTATTTAGCAAACTTTTTAATTAATTGAATTTAAACAGTTTACATTAACAGATAAAAATCAAGTATTTAATTGTATTAAACCAATAATATTAAAAAATATCAAAATATTTAACTGAACATTTATTTTTCAGCATTTCATATTAATAAAAAAATCAAAATAACCATTTTGTAAACTGGATTTTTAAAAAAATAAACTTTTTGAAAATTTGAGTTTTATTTTTTCGTCTAAATTAGATAATGTTTTATTTAAATTAATAGTGATATACAATATTATACACGATACAATTATTTGATACACAATTTTATAGATAACTATTTCACAAATTTGAAAAATCTTAGAAAATTAACGGATAAACCTTTATTATTAGACTTTTAACTTTTAAGCATAATCATTTTTCTAAATATCCGTGTCATATAAAATAGCTATTTTGAATTTTTTTAAACAGTAGAAAAAAATTGAAAGTTTCAAAATAAAAAAGAACCGGATGGGCCTCGTTCTGCTGTAAAGTTGGGGGTGGAGTGCACTTTGTTGATAGGATAGGTCATTACAATAGATTTGTTAAATTTGAATGCAAATATGCAATGATATGTATCATTGCATACGAATAACGATTCTGAACGAAGATGATATGTTGGTCTAAAATGGGTATATAATAATATATTTTATATTTAAATTGAAATATAATGCAAAAGTATGCAATTTTGTAAAAATTTAAATTTCAAACGATCATAACATTTTTTTTTTAAACTCCAGAAGAAATTTTTTTATAGTTTTTTGAAGAGTAACTTATGGGCAATCCACTGTTTACATTTTGATCCTCAATTATAAACTGAAAAAAATTTATGAATTTTCAACTACAAAATAACTTGTAAATCATCGTGATTTAAACATATTTTATACAAAATTGAAATTTATGGGCTTATAAAAAAAATTTGAGTAAAACGATCTCCGATAATTATTAGTTATGATAAGTATAACTTATAATAAACATTGTTGCGGTATCATGTTGTTGCGGTTTTTCGTTTTTGAGTTAGAGCATTTTAAAAAAATGTATTTTGTAAAAACGTGATTTTACGTAAAATTTCCCGGTTTTTGTAATTTTTATATAGTTTTTTTCGACGCTTTTAAAAAGTATTGAAAAAGTTGTATTTTTAACACGTCCAAGTATCATCTACATTCACTTTCCTTTCAAAAAAGTTGCTGTTTAAGCAAATTGAAGCATTTTTACTGCCAAAAAGCGTCAGACACAAAAAAAAAGTAAAAAAAAAAAAAACACACATCATTGTAAAATCAATAGATTCCATCACTCCGTTCAGAATCTAAAATACAGTAATTATCAAATTGTACTATTACTACTATTCAAATTTAAAAGATTCTCCCGTTTACTGATAATGAAAATCTTTTAATATATTGACAATGGTCATATACTCAAAATCGACGGGTTCAAATATGCATTCTTTTTTACCATAACATACAGTAGGTATACGAATAATTTTCAGAAGTCCGACGAAGGACTCTCCTATAAACATGATTTAATAATGAACATCAGCTGACTTTTGTTGTATTTTAATTAAAAGTATAAAATTAACAACATAAATTGACGTAACATAGGGATCGTTTTTATTTAATTGTAAATCTTAAAAAAATATTACATTCAATATCAAATGCCAAAATCATATATATTCAATGTAAATAAAGTTCAAAACAGGTATCTATACCATTTACAAAAGAATAGTGTTTGGATAAAACTATTGACAATATCTATCAAATTAACGTGGATTTATCGACAGCATTCATATAAGTATGGACACAACACAAGAGTTGATCCAGAACAATATGCTTACTGGTAAAGGAAAACCTTATTCATGTGACGTGTGCCCGAAGACATTTCCAAAGTACAGCATTTTGACAACACATATGAGAGTTCACACCGGTAAAAAACACTATTCCTGCAGCCGGTGCTCGAAGAAATTTTCTACAAGTAGTAGTTTGACAACCCATTTGAGAGTTCAGACTGGTGAAAACCCCTATTCCTGCAACCGGTGCCCGAAGAAATTTTCTTAGAGTTGCCATTTAACAACGCATATGAGCGTTCACACTAATGAAAAGCCTTATTCGTGCGATCGGTGCCTGAAGAAATTTTCACAGGCTGGCAGTTTAACGACACATATGATTATTCACAACTTATTTCTATGAGCTGTGATAAGACACTACATGGCCGATTTATCCACGAGAATAACATTTTCATTGAACGTTCACGATGTGCCTGACTTTATTTATGTCAATATATTATTATAATATAGTTATACCTAACCTGAATTTTCTCTCTAAATTTATCTGATTAAATGTAATAAGCTAATAACCTTGTTGAAAATGCTGAAATAATGAATAAATAATAAAATGGAATAATTGTGTAGTGTATACTGTATAACATTAGAAACAGTATTTCAATATCTTATTTAGTTAGTTTTTTAAACGACAACGACGGTTGTCTATACCAGGTGATAAATAAGGCCTTGATTTAAAGCACACTAATTAAATACATTAAAAACCATACACGTATTTCCTAAAAAATAGCCAAAAATGCTCTTAAAAAATGCATTTTAACACAAAATTTTATTTAACAATAATTATAAAGAAATGAAAACAAAGGTATATTTCAAATGCCCCTAAGTTATTTAAATTTAAATATTATAATATTTTGAAAAAATACGACTCAACGAAAATGCCAATCTTTACAACTGGTAAAAATTACGAGTTTTTGCGACTTATACTTTTTAAATAATAACAAATATTTAAAATCATTTGAGAATAAATCGTTATTTTATGAAATTTCGTAAAAATTTAAATTTCAAACGGTCATAAAATTTTTTCCTTTAGGTCCGGTAGAAATTCTTTTTAAAGATTTTTGAAGAGTAGCTTATGAATAACCTAGTGTTAAAATATTGAACCTTAAGTATAAACAGAATTAATTTTATAAATTTTTATCTACAAAATAACTTGCAAATTAGCATGATTTTCACACATTTTATACAAATTTGAATTTTATGGGCTTATAAAAAAAAATTTGAGTAAAACGATCTCCAACATTTTTTAGTTACGATAAGTATAACTTATAATAAACATTGTATTAAATTTTCAAGAGTTTTCGGACAGCCAAATAAATTTTATAGATATTTCAAAAAAAAAAACTTACAAAAATCGAAAATTTAAATTGTCTATAAATAAATCATAAAATTTCAAAATACTTCGAAAACGTTACCATGTATAGAAAACGCTAATATAAAGATTTGGGGAAAATTTCAATTGTACGGTTTTTCGTTTTTGAGTTAGAGTATTTTAAAAAAATGTGTTACGTCAAAACGTGGTTCTGCGTAAAATTTCCCGTTTTTTCGTAATTTTTTTATCGTTTTTTTCATCGCTTTTAAAAAGTTCTGAAAAAGTTGCATTTTTGAATTACCCAAGTACCATCTATATTCACTTTCCTTTTTAGAAAAGTTGCTGTTTAAGAAAATCGAAGCATTTTTACTGCCCCAAAACGTGATGACAGACACAAAAAATAAAAAAATTAAAAAAATAAATAAAACACACATCATTATAAAACTAATAGATTCCATCACTTCATTCAGAATCTAAAACAGTTGGCAATATATTTTAATTTATAGTTAAATTTATTAAAAATATAATGATTCAAACAAAAATTATTGTGTTTGTCGAATCATCCTGAAACATACTGCAGTATAACATTTAAGTGGGTACAACGAAACAATATTTCAAAAAAGTTGATATCATGTATTACGACTTATGTAATATGTTTGTCAAATAACTAACCACCTAAACATCAAAAGCACTTTTTTCGTAAAACATTTTCTTTATTTAATTAGGTACCTACTATTAATAGTTAATACCTTACGAATATAAATACAGATATATATACCTAATGTAAGCTTTCTAAAATATAAAACTTAGTTATCATAAAATAGTTTGCATACTGCACTTTGTGCGCCTAATAGGTTGATTAATCATAATTGTTTTTAATTTAATATTTAAACAACGTATGGTACTGCAGCTGACTCATGTATCAAACCATTCAATATTCATGCAAGCTTGTACGAACGTATTACTCATTCATTATTTTTCGTGATTACACAATATCGACATATTATCACAGTAGATAGGTAGGCAATAGCGTCATACAATCATAAAATATTATCGTTTGAAGCTGACCGGACAAGTAAGGTAATATTATTTGAAAACTGTTTAGCACAATTTTTGGTACCATTCTTAAGTATTAGGTATTAGGTACACTTTTATAAGTACCTTTATATTGAAATGTTTTGGTTATAATTACCTTAAAAATATTTTTAAATTTTTTATTGAAAAACGATTATGAATTTGTTTGACTTTCTGTTAGTTACAACTATAATAACGAGCTACGAGCTATTATTTTTACGAAATAAATGTTTTCGATAATAAAATGTATGATATTATATGGTATACATGTGTAATGTAGACTAATTCATATGTATAAATAGTAAATTAAATATTGAAGGAGGAAGTATCCAAACAATTTAAAAAAAAATAATCTTAATTGACTATTGAATAGGTACTTCAATTTTTTAGTATGTTATATGTATTTGTAGGTACTCAACATTATATTTTAGGAAAACTATATGCTTTTTTTTTTTTATATATATGATTGAACTATAGCATTTTGTTCACCAGTTTCAAAAATATTTTTTAACTTTTTAGGTTTGACCTAGTTATAGATGTTCTGATTTGATGTGTTTCCCTACTATAATATAATAGCTAGTACCTAAGTTATATTATATTATACTATACATAATTACAGTGAGTAAATTCAAGCGCATGGAAAATAAAAATACAAGAAATATCAACACGGACAGGGCTGAATGTAAAAGCGTGATAAATAACTCAGGAATTTGTTCAACGCCCAAAAACGTAAAACATCGTTCGTTGACCTACATGACAGAACCGCCGCCAATAATAGGCGGTATGGAGTACAGACAGACGGACTGTGTATTTCATCACGGTTAACCGGGCTATACATACAGCTGCGGCTATTATGAGGGGAAAAAAAAACTGTAAAAATAACGTCGTATACGGAATAATATTTTTTTTTTCTTTGTAATTTTGTCAATCGGAGGCGGATTGGATTTAGTATTCGGACGAAAAAAAAAACCATCAAACATACGACATACAACAATGTAGTATTTTGTTCATATACGATATACCTATTACCTACAGGCAACAATCTACACATAGCAGTGAAGTACATTCGTACTCTATTCGAAGCGACGGGCGACGTTTTATTTTTGTAACTACCCACCGCGTCCCACCGTTTTGTTATTATCCCCTCATACATCCAATCGACACTACTTCTACAAATGCCGCCGCGGCAACTACGGCGAGACGGCGACCGACGACTGTAGGCGTTATTATTAAATTATTACATTACGCGTGTTGATAACAGACGGGTTGCGTGCGTGCGTGTACTACTACTACTCCTTTCGTCGTTCACATCGCCGCATTCTCAGTATAACCTCTCGGCGGAACCTGGTACGGGGAACAATAATAGTAATAATAATAATAATAATAATAATAGTAATAATAATAAAAAAAAAAAATCAAATAAAAATCCAACGAGATTATTTGCCGCCGCCGACTACGTATCGTATTCCTAAGCAACGTTTTTGTTATACTATTTTATTTTTACAACTAGTATTGTGTTATCGCCGGAAGACCGTGGGTTCAACCAGTAATCCGAAACGTATTTAATTTTTTTTTTCCAACAGCCCGTGCGAATAATAATCTCTCGCCGTTCCAACATCGCTATCATACGCGCGCGCGAACCGGACGCTCGCGTTTTCCACTATCAATCAAACGCAATTTTACAAAATTTGCAATATTTGTACAATAATTACGCATACAGCAACTATACACGATTATATAAAAAACATACAAGTGCATCTTTGTTCATATCGTACAACACACACTCGCACACATCATTATCTGCAATACACAGGCTGCGGTCCAGTCCCGTGTAGATCGTATAATAATCACGGGTGCGCGCGCGCGCGTATGTGTGTGCGTGTGTGTATGTATGCGTGTGTGTGATAATAAACGGAACGGATTTTGTGCCTGGTGACGGTGCGTGTGGAATTTGGGTTATCGTCGTTTCACGGGTAGCTGTTGCTGCCGTCGTCGTCCACTTTTCGTCGGCTGTGCTCTCTTCGTGTGCGTGCGTGTTACGCGTTTCTCGACCGGCGATCGCTATGGCCATGGAAGGAGAGGAGCTCATCTCGGACCAAGAAAAAGTAAGTTTTTGTTGGATCTAAGAAAATACAAATAAAAAACGTAGGTAGGTATCACCATTCGCTCGGCGTCTAAGCGTCTGGTTTTAGTTTTCGTGGTTGTTGTCGACACGCAAAATTTATCCGTCCATCAGCTTTGTGTAGATACTGGACACTGTATTAATAGCGTTGACGGTCGTTCGTTCTGATGACCCCTGAAACAAATTAAAAAAACATAAATACATATTATTCACATGTTAATAATATTTTCTTTCTTGAATTTAATAGTAAGTTATATTTAGTACAACAAACAATTGTTTTGATCAAGTTAAATAAATGTTTGCCAAACATGACGGGTACCTATGATAATCATTCATGATGATAAATATTTATTTTATGAAATGTAAACCCACAGATATGATATCATGCTACATTAACTATAGACAATTAAATAGATAATATTCCTTATACCTCTGAGTTAATGCATTGCTTATTGTTTAATGTTTAATTTTTTGATTAGCATTTTATTTAATTGCTGGTTATTATTTTAATTAATTGATGTTAAATCATTTTATATTCAAAAGTTCTATTTAATTTTTTTATAATGAAATCAATGGAATTTAATAATTTAGTGTTGTCAACCATGATAATGGGATTAATTTAATTAATTATATTATAATTTGTATTATATAATTAAAATGAGTACAAAATAGGTACTTATAATTTTTATAAGTTAAAAATTCCTTATTTTTTATTCTCAAGTATTATTTATATTTTGCAATGATTATATTTTGAGAAAATTGCCTTATGATACAATAATATTTGATGTACTATGATAAGTTTATAGACTTTTATGTGTACCTACCTATATAATATTTACATATTTGTATTAAAACTGGACAAATCGTAAAATAAAATTACGTGTATTTTAAGTTATATATTATGCTTACTATTTAGTACCTGCACTTAGGTACAAATTTTTATTTTTAAACTATAAATTGATGATATCTAGGTACTTGTATTTGCTTACTTTTATTACCTACTGATAATTAAGTTTGTATTTGCTTAAAAAAGGTTAAAATTAATATTTAAGTTATGTAGGTACCTACATTAATTTTTAAATTGCATTAGCTTGTAGTATGTTACTATTACAGCTCGACAATTATTGTATTATACAATTAAAATTTTTATACACATTCATCACAATTATAAAAAACTATAGACACTAACATATGATAAAAACAATACTAATTATATGGCGAAACCAGCTTCTAATATAAAGTTGATCATTTCCGAACTGTAGTTGAGGAAGGAGAAAAGGTTGAGAAAGATATTGAGGGAATTAAGGGAACTGAGCAGTATTAGGTGTTTAAAGTTTAAGGACTTACATTCAAAGAGTAAGTGTTGAAGGTCGCTAACACTTTCAGTGGAATGTAATGTACATAAAAGAGAGTCATTTAGACCAAGTTTATTTATAAGTGTGATCAAGTAGAAGCGAATGACTAGTATTTTGAAGCGACAATAATTGATCTTGGTAAATTTAAGTTGGTGACCCCAGTTTTTATGTTTGGAATCTTTGGGACAATTTTTTTGTATTTTGGCATCAAAATTAGTAAGAAGATTATTTTAGTAGTTGAAAGTGTAACGACGTAAGATAGTTGTAAAATCAGCCCAAAATGATTGAGCAAAGAACAGTAGAATTATGTTAGAAATGAATTTGGCTAGCTTATCATCCATTTCATTAACGTGTATGCCAATGTGACTAGGGATCCAAATAGGTTAAATTATGCGATTAGACTAGTTGAGATAATTAATAAATGATTTAGTATGAACATCAAGAGGAGATAGTTTGGAATTGATAAGAAAACTTTCTGTCTTACTTTTATGAACTTATTAGTAAATCAAAGAAATTTAAACTCTATGAACAATCTTATGAATCTCTATGCCACATAATGTAATGCTATTCATGAAGCCCTTTTCTTATTTCAAGTCTTGTTCCTGGTAACTTTTTATAGTCTGTTTAAATATCTTTTTTACAAGCCCTAGATTCTAATCTTTTTAGGTACCTACATATTTTAAAATATATGTATATGATGTTATACATAATAGTAATTTCTTCTTAGATAATTCGATAGAATTGAGCCTGTCATTTAATATTTTTTTAATGGTACCTTATAATTTAGAGATTAGAATTATATGTACTAAAAATGTGGTTAATATGATATAAATATGCATCAATATGCATAAATGATTGAAAAATATGCTCAAATAATATCAAACATCATCAATATTAGGTACTACTTTAAACAACTCAAAAGTTAAACAAGAAAATAGGTAGAGTAAATGACAATTATTGTAAAAAGTAAAAACAAGTAACAAATTACATTTATTGATTTGCAAAAACTATCACTATACTTTACCATTGATATAAGGAAAAAAGTATTATGTACCAATAAATGAAGTACCCTTTGTATTGTACATTTTATTCATATACTCATATGTGTGCATATTTAAGTATTACTAAATATACGATAGTATTTTTTTCGTAAATATTTAACAATTTTAATTTTCAAAATGAAAACATGAAATAATTTGATTATTTACCAAGACTGTAAATAAGATGTACTTTGTACATTATATGCATTTAAGAAAATAATATACCCCAACCCTTCGCATTTGTAATTATATGCAGTTTTAAATTTCGTCTTTGGAATAATCAGTGAGGTTTGAAACGCTAACATATCAAACCCTTATGTACGTGTATACACTCAGTATAAACATGCAAATGCATAAAATTCCTGCCTCGACTTATAATAATACAGCTCTGTTCATAACCATAAGCCTTTTATATTACCTTACTATAGTTAAAATCTCAATATTTTGAAAACAGTTGTATGAATCAATTAATATTTATTACAATTTCTTTTTATATATTAAATTGTAGGTATATGTTCCTAATAATTTATCTCTGATGAATATGTATATATTTATATTATTTGTTATTTTTCTACTATATCTTTATTTAATCTATTATAAAATTTTTGGTTTTATTCATCATTACAAAAAGTAATACAATTTTGAAATTTATTTTATACTCAATCCATCAAGATAACTTTTTAATCTTTTACAAATTAATAAATATTAATACTTTTTTAATACATTTCCATGAAGTAGTTTAATTTATGGATAGCTCTCCATTAATAGTTATTATTACTACTATGTTAGCTGTCAAGCTATTTATTATCTATTTGTTAAATATACTTCATCTTACTCTTATCAATTTTGGTGTTTATAGGTCAGAATTGTTTCGGATTTCATTTTGCATTCACCTCCAGGCGAATTTAATGAAGTATTCAATGGTAAAATATAATTTATTGTGCTTTATAGTATTTATTTCATTCGAATTGTTTTTATTTAAGATGTCCGAGGCTTGGTCAACAATGATGCACTTTTAAAAGAAGGAACATGTTGGTAAGTAATTATTGCAATTACTTCATTATGTCCAATGTTGTATAAATGTTTGATGGTTAACAAGGATATATTGATTTAGGGCATTTGCTTTGTACAATACAGAACAGACATTACCTGTTAAGATAGAGAACAGTGAATATCCAGTTCTTGTTTCGCAGTTTAATGATCTAGGATCCAATAGATTTTATGATCCTAGATCGAAACAGTCATTTAAGTTTGACCATTTAAGAAAAGAACCATCAAATTATGAGGCAAGTACATTAGTTGTATCTATATTTATTACTTACATATTGTATAAATTGTATTATAGTTGCAAACTCATAAAATTATTATTATTAATGACTTTTTGTCATGATTTTATTTCTTTAGAAATGAAAAATCTTATCAAAGATTTTATTTTACTAAAACGTAAAGTATAATTTTACAAATAAAGCTTAGAACTTTGACGTGCATTTAATTTTTTGATAGAATTTAGATTCTTTATCTCTAAGTTGGCATTTATTTGAAATTTCAAAATATGTATTATATATTTATACTGCTATAGATTTTAATTATTTATTTAATTTTCAACTGTTAAATATTTCAATAAGGGAACATGAAATATTTTTAAGGAAATATATTAAAATGAAATTTCAGAGTTGGGAACCAGATTCAGAAACAGAAACTTGGCGTTCAGCTTTTGAAACAGAATTTACTTCATATACATCACTTCATTATAAACATGGTACATGTAGTGTATTTGCAAAAAAAGAAGATTCTTCTGTTATTATAACAGCTTGTATTGAAGATCATGAATTTCAAGCAAAAAATTTTTGGTTAGTAGATTAAATCATTCTTTTTTTTTCTTATTTAAATACATATTTTTTGGGGGGCTTAAGGAATGGCCGTTGGAGATCACAGTGGACTTTAACTGTTGGACCAACTAATATAGATGTTTTTGGATTTTTACGAATTCATGTGCATTATTATGAAAATGGTAATGTTCAACTTGTGGCATCTAAAGAAATAAAGGAATCGATTCCATTAACAGTACGATTTATTTATTTATAATTAATTATTTGTATTCAATTGTATTTATAATATTATATTGATTCAGACTGAAGAGTTAGCTGTAAAAGAAGTTTTAAAAATAGCAGAAGATGCAGAGAATGAATATCAAATAGCTATCACAGAAAATTATCAAACCATGTCAGAAACGACATTCAAAGCACTTCGTCGCCAATTGCCAGTTACGAGAACTAAAATTGATTGGAACAAAATTGTTTCCTACAGCATTGCTAAAGAATTTAAAACTCAATGACCAATCCAAACTGTTAGTTGTCATTGTTTTATTTTTATGATGCAAAAGACTTATTTGGTAAGTCCTTATGCTTGCTGAAATATTCTAAATCTGAGAAACCTGATCTATAAGTTCTAGTACCTTTTAACTGATTTATTAGGAAAAATTGTACAAAATGGTATGTAAAATTGCTTTCGCTAATGGTTTCTAATCTAGTTTTCCTTTTATTTGTAAATTATAGAAGTAACATTTTTATTTTTGTATTTTAATTTAATTTATTACTTTTGTTGAATGTAAACAAAACTTTACCAAGAAATTAAGTAAAATAGGTTCACAAAGAAAAGTACATACATTTCAAAATAAAAATACACTATCAATCAATATTTCAAGTTTAAAATGAATTTTACTGTCATAGAACTTAAAAAAGAAATAATAAATCATAACATTTCTGTTGCGAAATTCAAATAACAGAAACTGGTGATTTATTATAGTATAAAAACATCTAAAATAATTTGGTATTTAGTCAATTGTTATAACCTTAACACTTAAATTATTAATTTTAATTAAAAAGCTTTTTATTTTCTTTATTTAAAGTTATAATTTTATTTAGTAAGAAAACTGTTTTCAATCACCGCTCGTTTTAAAAAAATTTAATTCACATTTTCATACTTTCTATCTTTGAATAGTCATAATATACTTTTCATTAAGAAAAAAAAGTATATTTTTTGCTGCATTTGTTTATGTTACCCTATATAAGTATTGCAAGTTTCTTTCGTACATTTAGTATGTTATTAATTATTTTTTTTTGAAATAATGATAATTAAACTTGTTAACATTATTATAATATTGTAAATTTATTAATCAAAATTTATGTTTTTACATAAATTTCAAACGTTGTTGACTGTTTTCTTGAAAAACAATATTAATGTTATGAATTGTAATGAGATGATGAAAAACTAGATAATTCTTACCACTATTATACATTTTTTATGTATAGATCTGTATTTGTATAGAAAAATAATTTAAATATACAAAAGCAATTTTTGTTAACTAATTACAAAATATATGGAGACATGCATACAGAGTGAGTCATGGAGTTATCACTTTTCCCTGTGTAAGGCTATAGAGTTAATATCCCATGACCTTCACTTAACACATATATAATATGTGCATATTTTTTTCATGTATGTGTATATTTAATGATAATGTATGCATGTATAAATATAATGCTTATCAATATATATATAAAACTATCGATTAGGTAAAATAATTTGGTGAAGGTTATATAATTTAAATCTTGTATAAGTATAATGAATGCCGTTTACAAAATTTTAAACTTTTTTTTTTATATCGTTTACAATAGATTCATTATAAAATTTGATTTTGTATTACAAATATGCATTAAAACGTGCAATATTTAGTTTTAATAAAATTATATTATGTACATGGTATATTTACAAAAATATATATCTACTTCGCGGCTTGTATTGAAATTTAGTGAATTTAGGTCATAATCGATTTTATTGTATACGTATTTTAGTACATTTTGGGTTCTCATATTTCATGCTCACTACTAATTTTTCCATTATCCGTTATGTCAATTATTAATTATTATTATATGATTATTATTATTACTTTTATCATTAATATTTTATTATTATTTATTATTATTATTTTAATTTAATTTAATTACTAAACAGGAATTTACTTATATTAAGAATTTCTTGTTTATTTTTTAAAATTATGTTATTTAAAGAGGAAAATTATATATTATATTCAAAGCTACAATAGATAAATTTTGAATTTTCCTTCCCTTTTTTGAAATACTCCTAATATACCTTTTATATCTTAAGTTTCTATTTTTCTAGTGTCTATAAAATGTGTTGATAATTTGTGTTGTTTAGAAAGATAAACAATTGATTTGTCTATTAAACATATTTTACTGTAAAAACATTTTAATGAAGAAATGTTTTTCAAAATTAATTTTGTTACTGTTGGAACCTGTATCATAGTAAACAATTTTGTATATTTGGAAAAACTTTCTATATTCTATTTAATAAGATCAGTCCCTCATTAGGCGTAGTGTGGTAAGTATCTCTTTTATTTTAATTCTCTAGAGCTACTCTAGCTTGATAATTTCTATAATACTTACTTTATATTAAACAAACAAATTAATATGCTTAGTATCTATTTTTTTTTTTTTAATTAATTTAGAATGCCTGTAAATATTCATATTCATGAGAAAATAGTAAATTTATTATTCTCCGCAATATTATTAAAATCTTTAATAAAAAAAATGTACTTAAATACATATAGTATATTTTACATTATATAGAAGTCTGATACATATTGATTAAATCTTAGGACGTTAATTTAGTATAATTAATCAAAACTGAATTATTACTGGGACATTCACCTTGTACAATTTATCTAACTTTTAAAATCATCAATTTATCTTTCGGCATTAATATTTATTGATAAGTTTTTCTTCTAATTTCTATTGTTATTACTTATAACTTATAAAGTTAAAATCATAGAATTATTGTTCTGTTGTCCTTGAGACACTGAGGACCCTGATTTGAATTATACTATACAGCATGTCCCAAAATTCCCCGATCACCCTTAATATCTCCATGGAAAATCAATATATTTACTCGCGGTTTTTTTTACAATACTAAGTATGGAAATTCTGATTCAACTGTATAAAATTCAATTTTTTTTTTTTTAAAATTTAAAAATTTAATAATTTCAAATTTTTAAGATAGCTTTATTGTTGAACATATTTTTTAAAACAGTTCAAAAAAAATAAATAAATAAATAAAATTGAATAAAAATTGACCAAGTTAGAGCAAATTATGTTTTTAAATAATTATAATAATAGTTATGTTACCTAGCAAAACACGAATTGCTTGATTTAATTAATCTCGATTATCTGTTTATAACATTGTACGATGGTTTTTTTCGATCAGGATACTCAATTCCATAACTATAAGGAGCTTGTCTATGACTATCGTTGTTTCGGAAGTAACATTTCACCATGTCGATGTACTCGTGTACTGAGAATGTATGAGTCATTTTAAATATTAAACAAAATAAGTAAGAAATAAAAAGTTATAGCCAAAGACTCAGTACGTACTATACATAAGATACTAATAGCAGTAATAGCTATAAAGAAAGAACACAAGATAATAATTTTAATTATAATTTACAAAATTGCGATATGCGTAGGTATTTTTATTATAGATCGCATTAATTATAACTGTAAGATTATGTCCAATTTCGTAATTTTAGGTTCACTTCATGATAACTAAAATACTTAAAAATAGGTAACCAGTTTCACTGTTAAGCAAACGATAAGACATGGCTATTTTTATTTCTATTCAAATCAAAACTTTAATTAGGTACCATGTAAAAGTATTGTTATGCTGAAATAGATATTTTATTATTGAAATGTGAAACAATTGATTTTTATGTTACAATTATTCAAAAACATAATTTGCTCTAACGTGGTCAATTTTTATTCAATTTTAATATATTTTTTTTTTTTTTTGAACTGTTTTAAATAATATGTTCAATAATATAGCTATCTTAAAAATTTAACATTATTAAATGCATAAAAAAAAATATTTGACAATTTTTAAATTTTTTAAAAAAAAATTGAATTTTATACAGTTGAATCAGAATTTCCATACTTAGTGTTGTAAAAAAAACAGCGTTTAAATATATTGATTTTCCATGGAGATATTAAGGGTGATCCGGGACTTTTGGGACATGCTGTATAGTATATATTAATTATTAGTTCCTACTATATTATATTATATTTACTATTAAATCATAATAATATATTAATAAATGTATTATTCAAAAGTTGTACTCTAATCCTATTGTAGGAAAAAATGTATTTATTTATATGCAATAAATACTTAGATTAGATGAATACAAAAAAAAAAATATATATAAAAACATTTAATCAAGTATGAAATTTATTATTATTATAATTACTGTTTAATTGATATATTCACAATAATCAGCAAGTAGGTATACATAATTATGTTACAATATACTTTCGCTACATTATAAATTTATCCATATGTGTTTAATAAAATAGTAGTCACTTAATAAGAGTGTTTGTTATATAATAGTATCATAGAGTAAAATATAATTAAAATTAATAATCATAACACATATATCATATTTCGTAGGTTTACGTTTTTATTAAGTGTATACCGTATATCGGTTTGTACATAAATTATCAATATCCGTGTTGCATTTATCATAGTATAATTTATTAATATAACACAATATACCTACTCGATATTTTTTTTTTTTTTGTTATTACAGCAACTTAAAATATGATATGTCTTACCTACTAAAAAAAAAAAGTGTACATTTTATTTCCTAAGACTCGTACCAGAATAATGGTTAGTCTATTGTTACACCCACAATAGCAACAATGTGAAACAAACGTCTTATAATGCAAATGTGTGGATATTTGCAGAATAATGCTGAGACGCTAGTTGCTTATAAAAACGAAGTCCAGTAGGCGACGTTAAGGAGGAAAAATGAAAAAGGGAAAAAAAACCGAGAAAACTTGTCAATATACAATGCAATTGCTCGGCCATTGCAGAAAGTTGGGTACTGGGGCACAGTAGCTACAGTAGCCATACTTCTGATAGGACTTCGGTTTTTAGGATCCAATTCCTAAAATCATAAACAATATTATGTAGATATTTTAATTTTATTTCAATTCAATACTTTTAAGAACAATTGAAATTACATTTTTAAACATAAAATCGACTAATTTGAGGAGTTGTGAAATTAATTACAACGATATTTATTTATCATACTTAAATATTAAATCCCTGGCGCTTATTGATAGTTGATTTCTTATAAACTATTTGGAGCTTAAATATGCGTATAGGTATGTCTGGTGAATTACCTTAAACTCATCACCTCCTCTAATATCTTCTTCTGAATATCCTTTCATAACTTTGGTGGCCACTGGTCCCATGTAGTTGTTGACCACGGCAAATTCCATCAAGGATAGAAAAACGAATATTGAACACGATGACATCCATATGTCAATGGCCTTAACATAAGATACCGGTGGGAGGGACTGCTGTGACTGAGTGTTTTGAGTAGCTGATCGAAAATGATTGGTTTTAAGTTAAACATTTAACAATTTTAATTTGTCGATCAACATTACCAAGAGTTAGTAACGAAGTCACGCCTAAAGTTACTCTGGCCGGTATAGCTTCGGGTTTTATCCAAAACGAAATCCATGACATAACAACAATGAGTGCTGAAGGAATATATGTGTGAAACAAATGATAACCTAACCGTCGTCGCAAATTGAATACCACGGACAAACAGGTGAAGTTTCCTAAACATTATAAATAACAATGTTAATATATAATTAATTAGCTTAGACACCTAGATCAAATTTGTATATTATCGTTCAGATTTTCTGCTGAAGTACTTATATAAAACACCTATGTCCAACATTTACATGTGTATGTACCTATTTGGCTATTTACATTTAGATATTTGAATATTATGATAGTTAACTTTCTCACCTGTTGAATATTTTACTGTGCAATCATCAGTATAATTATTGGATATATCGAGTTGAGGTAATTCAATTTCTGGGTTCACTACTAATGGATCTGTCATATTCCATATAAAAACCAAATCATGAGTTGTATGGGATACTGAAAAGTAAAATAATTATAAACGCGATGTAAGTTTACAAACAAAATTCGATTAATTACAGCCCATTTTAATTTGTACTCATTTGTACATGTTATGAATATTCATAAATTATTTTTACACTTACAGCTTTCGATCATCATGAAACATATTTGTGTGTCATGTGGATATGATTCGAATTTCATTGCACACGATAATACCAGAGTCAACCTAACGTGTTAAAAAAAATACACTGCGATTAGAAAATACAATTAGTTACCTATTTACCTACACAATTTCAATCACCCAAAAGGTTAAAACTATTGATACATTAAGAGCAGTTTTATAGCAAATATTAATATTTAATCTATTGATAGGTACCTATCAACCTACCTAAAATACGATAATCTTGAAGACTTTTATAGAATAAATGTTTAACACGCTTGGAATGCATTACCACATTTTTTTTTTAAAATCAAGTCAAATTATAATGGTTGAACGAATTATTTATTTATTAAAAAAATATTATTAATAATAGTTATATATTTATGTAATTATAATAACGTTTGAATGCGCGTATCATATGAACACTTAAAGTTACCTATACCAAATTTGTTAGCTCTTTTTCTATTTCGTTTTTCTAAGCGCAATTTCGGGAGGCTTAGTCCCCAAAATCCATTTTAGCTCTCTCCCCCTCAATTGGTATCACGATTAAAACGAAAAATAAAAATGTTATTATGTACTTAAAATAATAATTATATTATAATGTTTATAATTTTATAAAATAAATTCCGTTTTCAAAATTAATCAGGATTATATATTTTATTCAACAAATTATCACATATTCATATAAAATACATCATTTTAAATGTTTTGTTTTTTAAATGTTTTTTTTTCAATGGCCTGAGAGTAGGTATTAATTTATATTGTGTTTGAAAAAAATTAGCCCACTCAATTAAAAATCTTAAATTGCGCCTAAGAATCTCTTCCCTATACTTGATTTGATTCGTACTTGGACATGTACAGTAATGTCTTGTCATGGTACAACCATAGGTAATGATTAGGTATGCTCATTTCGTGAAACGTGACTTTTTTCGCGTTTTTGAAGAAACAATCAGGTCGCCATATCTCGTGTAACCATTCAACATCGAGTATACGGTAATCTTCGCTCATGTTTTCCGGGAGTCGAAGTCTCTGGTCTCGCCAACTTTGTGCCAAAAATATGTCTGCCACGTAAGTCTAAAACAAAGATACACGTTATATACTTGCTGCAGACGACACACGTTCGTAGTATATTGCATATTAATATATATATACGATACTATTAAGCCTAACGCTAGTCACAGTTCGAGATATTATTTAAAAAAATAACTAATTTTTGTATTGATTAATTTCAGTATATTCAAAAACATTATTTCAGTAAAGTATAGAAGATAAAATAAAAATACCTTAAGTTTGTATTATTGCTAAACAATATTTTTTAATAATAGAAACTCAGGTATGTGATAGCTTAAGCATATTTTATTTAACGTTTATAAAATTTCGATCACATTTTGGGACGTAACTTGAAAAACTTTTTCCACTTCTGATATAAGGAACAGATATGTAATATAAGGAAGATATGTAAATAGATATTAACAAAAAAATTTAAATAATAATGAGCTAATCGTCTGGAGTAAAAAATTAATATCCATTACAAAATGTATTTAAATAATAATTGTCAAATCAATTGTTGTATTTATATTATATTTTATATTTTTTATTTTCTTCAAGAACTGCTTGAAATGCTTGAATGTGTATACGCAGTATACCCATGGATTTTCAAAATATAGTTAAGAGCATACGGTATATATGTAGTGTATATGTATACCCTATGGCTATGGCTTATGGGAAAACCACTGACAACAGTACGTCAATACAATAAGTATAGAAGAGTGCTACTTATGACTAGCTCGTATTAGTTCCATCACCCGTGATCGCGGTGGTGTTATACACACAGCTGATAATAGCTGTAATCGTATTCCCCATAATACCTACGCATTTGTCATGTCATTACAATATCAAACGTAATCACACATTATATACATCATAATTTATATTTATATTATTTACAGACTGTAACGTCTGTTCGTCTGTAACTAATGTTTTTGTTTGTTTGAAACGTTTGTTTACCATAGATTCTTCATTGATGGAATCTAAAGACAGCACCGTCACATGAAAGTATACGATAGTCGGTTGCCCTTGAACTTTGGGCGCGCGGTTTTTATCATAATTCTTCGGATTGATCGGTAATATATCCGTGAGAGATAAACTGGTCTCAAAGACGACATTGTCGCTCTCGGCAATATCGCTCTGGTCACTGTAACATTTGTGTGCATGGTGTTAGACAAATACTTCATAAATTTCAAATCTCTAGCGACTTTTGTTTTTGTCTGAGTAGGTATACAGTTATGAGTTAGGTGTTATGTGTAGGAAAGATACCGGGAACTAAGAGAAGTTGTTAGTTGACCGCTACAAAAGTGTCACTATATACTCGTATAAATTCAACTCGTTCACTGTGTAAGACATATGTAGGCAAGTACCTGTTTCTATGCTTGGTCTACGAGTCCACACAATTTCAAATAAAAATGTGGTAAACGGATTAGGAAAAAATAATAATGCATATGCATAATAATTATACCTACTGAATGATTGGAAAGTTTGATTGTCCGATGTATTTTACTTTATACAAAATAAGCAAGAGTGAATAGATACAATGCGTCAATGCGGTTGTCGTGTTATTACTTTATATAACACGTTGCTTAAGTGTAAATAACTTATATTAAATATTAATTAGTCGTAAATAGGTATTAAAAGTACAGAGGTAACCTATAGGTATAAGGTTTAGGTGTTATATTATTACACGTATTGTCGTTACAACTTTTGTGGTATACAAAGGCATAAGACGTATGTGTCAATGTTATTATACTACGCGATATTTTAAGTAAGTGAATACGCAGCTGGCTAATGGCTTCTTCTAAACCGTACTTTATAACAGTATAATAATATCATATAAAATATATAATAAAATGACCAGTTCAATTATGTTAGCGAGTAGTAGGCATATAATATATTTGATTATTTTGTTCGATATTTGTCTTCTGGTTTCGCGTGCGTACACGTTCTATAATCTATAATATATGTATTGTATACAAATATTATATGTATTTATAGCATGCATATTGTGTAGATGCCGTGCTATTTAAATAATTCGACTAATTACGCGACATGTATACCTAGAGAAAAGTGCTCCGGGGACTCATGGTAACACTAAACACAAACACTACAATACGTAACGAAATATAGCAGAAATAATTGTACGCAATGTCGTATGTAGAATAAAATATTATAATGCATATACATCACGAACGTCCGTTGTTCCTACGTCTCATTATACGACCGTTCACCAATATTAACGTGCAAGTGCGAAACACACGATTCTTCTTTTTTTCCTCCAAAATGTTATCACGTTGATATTTTAAACAATACGATTGTGGTCATTGGCATGTTGTACGTTACGCGTACAAGGATGAGAATAATGACGGTAATGAGAATGATAAATACTTATGCGGTACATTATAAATTATAATACACTATATATGAATATATAATAATATTAGGATATTGTATTAATGTAACGATGAAAATGTCGACGAACCTTCAACACATTATATAACGCACACATTATATAGGTAAGTATCGTCTACACACCGTAGCGTGGTGGTGTAGAATAGGTAAGTATATTATGTCCATTGGCGCAAATAGGGCGTCTTGTTATTGACGTTTCCAAGTGATGGAACCGGTGCGGTGCTTACATCGGACTAAACCTAATCGTTTGGCATATTAATAATAATAATAATAATAATAATAATAATAATAATAATAACAATAACAATAATAATATAGTAGTAGTGAGTGCGAGGTTATATTGTTATGCAACATTAAATGATATTTGTACAGAGGTCAAGGCGGTCGAGTCCAATCGCTCAGCACTACATATTATAGTTGCGCCGACGGACTGTGCGATGCGATTAGTGGACGGGGTGCGGCGGGAGACGGCGACGGATTGCGGACAGCCAGGAACGGGCCTGCAGGTGCTTGGGCGTGTGTACCTCAGGACGGACAGCGGCGAGTCTTTGTCGAGCTTGTAGTAGAAATTGCGACGCCTGTCCCGGACGCACAGCCGCCACGTGAGGTATTCGATTTGCTTCTCGGTGGTGCCGGTGAAGTTGCGGGGCAGGGGTGGCAGCGCGGGCACCGGGATCCAGTCGGGTTCGTACATGCCGCCGCCGCCGCCGCCGGTTCCCGCCACCGCGCCGGATTCGAACTGCTCGAGCACGGGCACCAGGCTGGCGAGCTGCGTGCACCGAGCGCCGATGTTCCGGCAGTGTTTGGCCATCGTTTTGCTGTAGTACTTCTTGTCCGCGTACACGGACACGTTTCCCAGCCGGTCGACCAGCACGTCTAGCAGCCGGACGTTGAGACGCCAGCCCGTGCCCACTTGGACCAGCACGAAGTCACCGGCACCGGTGGCGGGCAACATCGAGCCGAGGTCATGAAGGTCACGCGCTTGTTCTGCGACCGAACACTCGCCGATGTACTCGTGGTACACCTGCCCGGTGACCAGTAACAAGTGTTTGTGCAGCCCGCGGCCGGCATGCGGTGGCGGTGCCGTCGACTGCACCGGCGGCTTTATCGACCCTTCGGTGGACGGCGGATTCGAACCCGCGGCGGCGGCGGCGGTCGACTGCGGTGGCAGCGGTGCTGCAGGCGGTGGTCTCCATGCTTCGGTCGTTGATGAGGACGTCTGTGGAACTAGCGGTGGTTCGGTCAACGGCCGTCGCGGCTCTTCGCAGCCGTCGTCTACGGCGGTGAAAGACGCCGACGCGCAATCGGGTACGTGTGGCCGGTACCTGTACGTTGGGCTGGCCGAGCGCTTGTGTCGCCGCGCGTAACAGTGCCGAGATGTCCTGTAAACGCGCAAACCCTACTGTAGCCGTAAAGAGAACGGATATGGCGTGTGCAAGGATATCATTATGATATAGTTACCTACAATAAAGGGCAGCGCTTTTATCGTTGTTGTTGTTTTTTTTTTTAACTTAAAATTAATCAACAACGTTTGCTTCGAAGCGATTAAAAATTACATGAGATAAGGTTTGGTAATTATAGGCTGAAGGTAGACAAAGAATTAATCATTGAGAAGTGCAAAAGTTTGCACATGTAATAATAATGTTAAAAATAATATGCCAGTAAATTTTGAACTATATTTGACGATTTTTATCTAAGATAATTAATAGGTGCAGTAGAATTGATTTTTGAAAGTGCGTTTTAAAATATATACCCATCATAATACATATTGTGTATATTTTGTGTTACTAAAAGATCAGCTGGCGCCTGACAAGCTTAAAATGACGTGCAAGGGTTTAAATCATGTAATATCAGCAGGTTAGGTATCTAATTTGACATATTAAACGTATTAGAATACATTGTATTATATGATATTTCTATATACTTCTACCTGCACTACATAAATAAAGTGGTTTGAATTGTATAAAATGCCATATAGAAACTGATATGATATCTATTAATTATAATTAAGTAGATTTTTTAAAGAAATACCTTTCTATTAGAATACATATTAGTAGTGAAACGTACCTATTACAATTTTATTGCATAATTTATGCGTCATGTATTTGTTTTTTAATTTATTTTAAAATATGATTAGGTAGGTAAAATGATCATTGATTAGAAGGAGAGGGATAAAATTTCCAAATGTTGTTATAACTAGCTTAGTACCGTTGGTTTAACCGCACTTTGTACTTTTTAGCCTAAAATTAAAATACTATACTATAAGTAAAATTATTATGAAAGTACCATTATGAATTGATAATATTTATAAATCATAATTATAAGGGCATTGTATTATTATTTATTTTAAACGAAATAAATGGAGGGATGAAAAATATAAATTATAAAAAGTAAAGAGCAACTACAGCATATACGTCATCCTATAATGTTAAAATTCGTAGTGCATACGTAGACGTAGACACGCAGTCACTAGAAATCTCTGATCAGTCATATCAGTAATCGTTTGTATCTAATATTTATCATGATAAAAACAAGTTTTCAATAATAGAAGTATAATTGAAAATTTTAAATCGTAATTTTCGTTTTCTATACCAATTGTTTGCATTTAATTTGATAAAAACTAAAAAACCAATCTTTCTTCAATAGTAACAGAATATAAAGTTTTCTTTTGTTGAAAGTTTATTTTATCAAATTGAATGCAAACGTTTACAGCAACGTCTAGTGACTGCATCCACGTAGACCCTACAAATTTTATCAATAACATGGTAATAACATGGTATATCTATATTTTGACATTTTGTGTGTTCTAAAATCAATAGAAGTATGATTATAATGAATACAAAGTATTTTTACATCAGTACCAAAATAATTATACAAATATTTTGTATTGAATATATAAGAAAAACAGCTAAGTTCTTAAGTGCTAAAGTAAATAGAATTTTGAGTATAAAATACTTGTAATTTTTATTACTTTTGTTGTTTATTTATTTACCAAGTATAATTATCATTAAAGACGATATTTTGAATTCAGAATTTTTTTAATTTCATTGATATCTACTAATCATCTTGTTATTCAAATGTTAAACGAGTAATAAATAGGTAGAATAGATAGATAAGTGGTACTCTTTACATATTTTGTGATTAAGAAATACGCTCAAGTAGTGAAATAGTTTATCAAAATTAAGAAAATTGTTAAAAAAGTACATAATATGATCTTATAATTTTACATAATTTTACATATAGGTACTTATATATACTTTATTATTTCTGTGCATTTTGTAGTACAACTTTCATCCTAATAGTAATAGACTTTTTAATACTGGGAAACTACGATATTTTGATATGTTATATTTTATGTTTGAAAGGATTTTTTTTACATCTTTCACAAATTATCATCAATGTGTTTATACACTATTTCAAGATCAATCGAATCCGTATGTTCACGTGAAAATGTGAAATACTTGGGGTAAAGATTGTATTATTTACACATATTTTTCGGTTTGATTTAAATTGTTTATAATTTTTTTTAATTTTTTTTATTGTAACTTAATTAATATGACTGATAAAATGATATCACTTATTATGTTATTATGTTACAGTAACCATCAGGCAAATAAATAGAAATTTAAATGTGTTGACAATATTGAAGACAATGATTGAACATTGATTTGAAACAGAATATTTTGGATGAAGAACGAAAAGAAAAGTAAATACTATAAAGGAAAATACAAAGTAAGTGTCTAAAATTTGTAAATTAAGTTTTACTTATCAGTCTAAAACTAAAATCAAATAAAAATCTCCTACGTTCACTCTTATAATTATATAAATATTTATAATGGATTTATACGTGTAAACATTAAAACATGGCTGAATAAATTTTAAATAAATAAATACTTATAATATACAGTTGTACAGTTATGGTTGTGGTAGTTGTGTATAAACATTAGATATTATTATTACATGTTTAAATTAAATGAGTGTTAGTACATTTTAATTTAATTATATTGTTTAAGTATCTAGTCATTTAACATTGATTTTATAGCTCTATATGTATAACTAATATAATTGCTTTTATAAGTGTTTTGTTGCATTTTGCTATTAACTTTCATACACAACAGGATGTATACCCTAATACTCAATTAAAAAATGACTAACTAAATTCTCTTAAATGATTATTTTTTTTTTTTATGCATATATTTTTATTTTGTTAATCTGTTGCTTTTACTATATAATATCAAGAATATAAAGTGATGAACGAAGTGACAAGTGTCATTTAAACAAGAAGCCTACCTACAGATTGAAAATATCTCTCAGTGTCAGTGGCGGTACTTCATCATTAAAATTTATCAAACTAAACAAAAAATATTTTGTAAAAATAATAATTAATACTAAAAATTTGTCTAAAATAAGAATATAATAATTATGAAAAAAAGCAATCAGAACTTATAGAGCAAACTAGTACTAATAACACTTGAAAATTGCCCAAGCACGGTCTTCCTAAAATACGACATAAACACACTATCGGTATTCGTATAACGGCGACTGTATTATTACCGAATTCCTTCTTTTCTGATTTTGTATTTAGAAATTTAAATATCACTTTATAAATGTTATCTGAGTTAACGAAGATACAGACGATTTCTTGTATCGTCCAATCATTATTTGCTACATCCGGAATACGATAATATTGTATTGTATTTTGATACTCGTTATCCGAGCCCTTGAGGTATTATTATTAAACTGTGACTTCTTATCTGAATATGTTTCCGATTCCATTCAATAATGATTTTTTTATTTATTTTCAATTTTATCTACAATCCGTATTATATATATAAAAGTTAGAAAATGTTATTGTAAAATGAAATTTAGCTTGAATGACGCGAAGTAGAACTAGTGGAAGTTGCTCATTGACTGCACTTAATTTGTATACATAACATTTTTTTATTTTTCATTATATATTTAACTAAATCTTACAGACGTTTCAATACCACAGGAATTTTGTGTATTAATTAAAATTTAGTATGATTCATTATTTTAACGATTTAAAAAGTTTCTTGGCCCGTTTATTTTTTTGTGCTGTATTGAATTAACATTTTAACTAAAGATATATTTCTAATTAGAAGGTTTGGTAGCTTTTTTTTTATGGAATTTTTGATAACAATTTATCCCAAGTTCATTGACAGTTTGAATATAGAGGCCATTATGTAGAATGAAGTTTGTTACGTCGATAATAATATAACTATATAAAGAAAATTCTGGACAATGAAAATGTAAATAATTTTTATATCATAATCAAAAACTTATAAGGAATTTAAAACAATTTTAAAAGGAAAGGAAATCACCCTGTCATCCTATATCCACATTCTACCACTTATATTTATTGCTTATTATTTATTATTTATTATTATGCTTTATTATTTAGTGCTTATTATTAATATTTTTCTGCGTACCTATTAATCTTTTTAAAATTAATATTGGCATACATATATTGTTGTATTTTTTCCTATAACTTCTCGTACCTAATCATAACAAATTCAAACGGTATTTAAGTTGTAATAAAGGCAATTAGATGTTATTAACTACACGACATAAGATATTTACAAGTAATTATAATGTTTCCTACTTCGAGCAAAATGTTTTAATCGTCATTAAGAAGAAAGAAAAACGAACAAAGAAGTAGCCACGCCAACTCTGTATTTGTGCCTATTGTAATTTAATAATAATATCCTACATTAATTATTTTATATTTTTGTCATAGTAGGTATTTTAAAAATAATTATCTACATAGTAGTTAAATATCACATTTACTTACTGGGAACTCAACGCAGTTTGGCCGATAATAAGAAGAACATAAATCCCGTACAGAAAAAACAAATTCGTCATTAGACTCGCTGTAAAAAATAAAAAATCATTTTGTTATTGACCGGCATAAATACTTTGTGTATTATGGTCTAAGCGGCTAGCGTGAAAGGTTAAAAGTTAAATATTTGTATTGAACCCGTGTATATGATTTTATCTCTAAGTATATACAACGTTTATTACCTATTAAATTATGTTTATGAATATAGTATTACACGAAAAACTTTTAAGTACAAGTAAACGTGTATACGTGTACATCCAACGTTTCTAAATAAACTCTCAGCCCTCAGGCTTTGTGAAATGTACATTAATTCATATAATGAAAACTGGCATTATACCATGTTGAATAGGTACCTGTCTGAATCCATGGTAACAAACATTATTCCATAAACTAATTAAATTTATAATTGATTCACGTTGAAAGTTTAATCAAGCAATGGTTATTTTATGTTTTATAAAACATTAAGCTTTCAAAATATAACTATATTTTTATTTTTAAGTATATGAACGAAAAACTAGATGCCTGGATTATATTTTCAATATCCCCAAACGCTTTTAACCTGTCAGCATAACTTTGAATAAATTAAAACTAATAAGTAGGTATAATTCGATTCACACTATTTTTTGGATATAAGATATTGGATATAAGCATCATGTATTATTCATCATTCATAAATAACCGATGAAATGCGATCTAAAAACGATTAGCTATTGAAAAAATAATTTAATATTTTAAAAAGTGGCTTTCAATCCTCAATATTATTGGACTATATAACAGCTACGGGTTTGAGGGGAATAATTAAAAATCGTTACGGCCGGCGACAGTAGTCCACTTATACATGGGTACAAACATATGGTATAGTCTGAATAGCTGTAGTTTCAACATTATTAAAATCAAATATCACATACCCATTCGTAACAAATGTATTTATCATGTTTTAGTCCAAATATGTATTTACATCCAAATCCCAGTCCTACACATAATTACACATACATATAGAGTTTGAGAATTTTAAGTGTCAAATAAAACGTTTGTAACTTTCTTGATTTTAAAAATTAAGTAGATACACAAATGAGATAACGGGATGAAAACGAAATAGAAAAACAGTCAACTTTTGTTTTAATTATTATTAAAAATAAAAATAATTAGAGTTTTTGTCCTCACGTGATTTCTTATATTGTAAATTAGTCAGTTCCTTTAAGCACGAGGATAGGTACATAAACATGAAGTAGTACTTACTACTCATACACTTTTACAAATTTTTTGAAGTACAAGAATATATTTTTAATGATTGAACAATCCCCGAAAAAATAATATAACAAATAAATAGTATTTTTGACAATAATTTGTACTTACCCATATCATTTTGAATGGCGGAATATGTTTTGACTCGTTCAACACTAATCAACACTCATAGCGTATAGTTTATATTGGGTTACATAACACACAGCGGACACTGAGGGTTAAAGAATACTGTTTTTTTTTTCGATATTATTTACACGGCGCTGACCCTTTGCAGGTGTAATAGAATAACACCCAAGCGTTGGTTATAATAGGATTCACTAAGCCGATTCACTATACCATTGCGTACGCTCTAGTAAACTTAAATATACAATTTAGATTACTGATTACAATATAATGTTGACTTTTGTTTTTTTTTCTTCGACTGTATGTATATATACACAATACACATGCATACACACACACACACACACACACACACATATACACATATACGCACACACGCACGCATTCACGTCTCACACACACATACATTTGGACAAACAATCACGTACCTATATACGAATGAACCTTCATAGGCCTAGGTATAGTATGTATATCCAGTATAGCCTAGAATTTAACATCAACATTAATTTCATATAGTGTTCTTGTAGTTTATATTTTAAAGATTATGAAATTAATAAGTCTTTTTATTAATATACATAACCTAATTTTTCTATTCGTCGGCAATTCATAAAAAAACAAAATCAATATATTGTTTAATCAATCTCGGCATAGCGTATTGTAGGCTACGGTGTTTAGTTACTATAGTATAAATATTTAAAATGTTGGTTGTAGAGTATAGTATTAATTAATAATTCGAATATAATACAACTGCGTTGCTTTAAACATTTATTTATCACGTTATCACCAAAATATTTTACTAACTTCTTTCATCTCGACGTATCTATAATTGAACAATAGCGACTGTTAAAAAATATTATATCATGTTATTAATAGTTTTTTTATTTTATACTTATAAATTTTAATATTATAATAAATATTTAATAATATCACAGCTAATTTCAAAATATATATTTTTATTATTATAATTATATTATTATTTTTATATATCTAAGTATGTGTTAAGTCACAAGAGATATTTTAGTATTACAAATTATAATACAATTCCTTTCTTTTTTTAATGTATATTTGACTTTATTCAGTTAAAAGATGAACAATTATAAAAATGTAAAAGACCCTGTAATTTAATTTAACACTTATAACTTATAACTTAATCTTATGAATTAAGTAAAATCTAAATGCTAAAAATGTTTACATTTTATTTTTTAAAACTTAGTCTTTTATTAGGATTTTATTTTCTTTTAGTAATCATATACCTAATACTATAAATTTGTTAGAAAAAAATTTCTTGTTTAATTGGACTCGTGCCCTAATGTTTGCATTATGTATTAACTATTAGTATAATACAGGCTGCTTTTTATGTTATAAGCGCGTGCTTCGTATAGAATTTTTCAGTGCTCTCTGTGATTATATAAATAACAAAATACTAAAAATAGTTAAAAGGTAGTTTAAGTTTACAACAAAAACCATGAAAAGTAAAAGTTCCTAATATATTTTTTATTGCTCAAAGAATACAAAACATAAAAATACGTTTTTATAGACTTATAGTGTCACTAATTTTATAGTAGCATTAGTGTTATAGGACTATAATTTAACAACACTTTCTTCATATGTATTTTAATATTTTAATTGGGAAAAGAAAATCGTAAGTAGTATTGTGAATCATAATTGGTTATTTATTTAGCAACTAATATCAGTCTACAAATTTAAGTTGTTTGCGGTGACTGAATGTTACCATGATATTTTCATAACCATTCATTCATTATTTTTTTAATCACCTCACGATAATATTTGATTTACATGTACTTTTTATGTACACAAGATAATGATGAAATCATAATTATTATGTCAGTGTTATATTTAATTTTTTTTGCACTAAATACTCAGAAAATAGTTATTTATATATTACATCAGTACATCATATATACACTTAATCAAGCGTTTTGTCAGTGACTGAGTTGGTGTAATATTAACAAAAAAACAAAAAAAAACAATTATACCTTTAGTAATAAAATAGATAAAATATAATATAAAACTAAACACTTGCTAGTATTCTAGCTGTTGACATTGTGTCTTAACATAAAATTACCTCCTATAGAAAACAGCAAATCATCATTCAAAATGTATACTTAAATCGTTGTGTTTAACATATAAATTAAACATTAATTAACATTTTTTATTTTTATAAAACTATCCTCGCGTTGGAACGTTTTAATGACGTCAAATATTATTTTCAATTGTCTACATTTCATCGAACATTTTTTTTTTACCAAGTATTTTTACAGTTATGACTTATGAGTATGTTTTATTTTCTTAGTACAATAGCAATTTAATACATACAAAACTATCACTTAAATAAAAATATAATATAGTCCTTTAATATAATAACTGTAAATTAAATAATTCCCACATTTTCATATATTACTTATTATCAAGACTAAGATAATATATTAATATGCTGTATCATTATTCATTACAAATTTACAAATGAATACATTTTTTATCAATTTTAAATCGAATAAAATAATTACCACTCGATCGTACTTGTCTATTTCTTTTTGTAACTTACAGATTTACAATCTATATACCTACCAATTATAAAATACACAAAAGTTATGGACTAATTTAGTTTGTATACAATACCTAATAAATATACATATGTATTTAGTTTTACTTACTAATTATCATATCAAATTTATTTATCTAGATTTTAAATAAAACCTTATTCTATATATCATAGCAAATAAGTACCTAAAATATGGTTTTCGAGTTATATGTAACAGCATTATATAATATTTTAAATAATATATTTACCAATATTCTAATGTAAAACTCCTTCAAGCTTTTTTTTATTCACTGATATATTTATTATAGGTACTATTCATCAAATTGAATAATTGTAGATCTAGTATAGATTGGACATAAATAAAATAAAAACCACAATAACTATTACTGCATATTACAGAGTACATTTATACCACGTTGGAAAAGGCCTGTAAGTTGAATATGACAATAAGTGATAATTTTTAAATTGAGAAAATGTTTTTTACTGACCCAATTTTATTTTCATCTTGGTTAACTTAAACACAAAATCCTAGAACATTCACACATTTCACGAGAATAAAATTGTTAAATTCAGCCTCAAATTATTATTTTATTCATTACTTTATTATCTAAATTGACATACAGTACAACAAAATGATTAATGTTTAAATTCAATTTTCTAGAAGCATAATATTATTGTATGAATACAAGTGTAAATATTTATTTCATGGCAAATAATGATTAGTCTTCATATTATGTTCAATGTTGTCAAAACATCTATTGTTCAAAATCACATGACACAAGTTTTTTCGAAATGAAAAATCAACCTTAAACAATAATTATAGTTTTACAACTATTGACTATATATTATTTTCATCGAATACTAATGACAAATATACTTTAGTAATTGATTTGGTATCTAGGTAGGTATACGTATATTCTCAGTAAAATTAAAGGGTTTTAATATTTTTGTTATTAATTACTCATCAATTATAAATTACTTTAAATATATATAGATAAGCACAAAATTATTTATTATTACTACACACAAATCCATAAATATGTCATTTCATTGCGTAACTGTTAGTGTAGTATACGTTGTACATTAGTTATATTTTAATGATGAATGATGTGAAATGGTTATGAACTGGATTAATCTTTTATCATTTATGAGCTATATCAATGCAAATGAAATTGAACCTAACCTAACCTAACCTAACCAGATGGTTGTTTTATGTAAATAGACAATAGTTATTCTGATAAATATATTTTACACAAACAAATATCTCGCCATGAGTAAAACATGTTATGCTGCAGTTGTTTATTATTTAGTTGTTACTTATTCATACTTTTCGAAAATATTTTATTTAAATTTGTTTATTGTTATGTGTTGGGATTAATCACATTTTTCTAAAGCTTTGGTAAAATTAATGTAAAAGTAACATTATTTATATAATTTAAAGTATTTAAAATTCATACATCACTAATGATGTTGGCAGGCACGTAAGGATGTCTCACACTGTGCGCATAATAATATTTACGTTAAATTATTACTGTGCACGTAATTTTATTGTGCAAATAAGTGTCCTTAATTTTCGGAATCACCATCGACGTCGCTATATTTTCCGTACCTATGCGTTTGGTTACGTAACGAATATAGACGTGAAAATTATTAATTATATCACAAACATATTACTTATTGTATATAGTCCTATGCACAAGAGCACCACCTATTGTATTATAAATTGTGCTAGCTCTACAAGGTACATACGGAGTGTTCGATGTGCAACGCTGCCACTGGCGTGAGTTTCGATGGGCATAATGTGAGATTATTTATATAGATACGTTCACACAGCGGTGTAGATGCGCGCGCCAGACCGCCGGGCCCCGATCAATACCATTTCGTATATATGTATATAATATATATGTATGTACTCTATGTATGGACAGATTACGTATACGATAGTCAATAATTGTATTACTGAACGATTTGGGAAATAAAACGTTTTTGTACGACAACATTGTATGTATCTATGGATGTATATAGAAGTATTGTAAAACAATAATCGCTAATGAAAAAAAAAATGATTTGTATACATAGCATAGAGATGCCATTACATATAAAAATATACGCATAAATATGAAGCAATCAAAACAACAAATCACCGTGATGATATACATAGGTATATAATAATATGAGAGAGTAAAATATTTTACTCGCCCAATTTGAAATTGTTCTTATTTTTGTCAGTTATTATTACTATTTGGATTTTTAAATAATTGAGGTAGGTACTTTCTTTATATTATTCATTAATAATATTATATTATTATATTATTATAAGTTAGTTATATTAGTGTATTTATCCCTGGTAAAAACCAATATAAAAGAACATGTAATTAAAAAATGTATACCTACCTATATGTTAATAATCAAAAAAATGTTTATTCTTACACGCCATGGTGATACTGGAAATTGATGTTTTGCTTACTTCACATTTATACTACTATATCCACCCCTTGATAAATAGACATAATATATTATATTGTATATTTATTATATATTATTTAATTGAATATTATATTTTTTTCGAAGGCACATTGAAATTATAATTTGCAAAACAGCAAACGGTAACGGTTTGAGATGATCAAATAATATTTGTTTTTGTTTTCACTCTAGGCAGGTAATATTGTAAAAACCAACACATCCATGTTTATACATTTGTATACATACACATCCATAGGTATTATATTAATAATAATTATAATAACCATCGCCGTCATCGATGCGTAAAAATAGAAGAACTGACCTTAGTCTGATATCTACAACCTACAGTACTACGATGACGGTAACGTGCGTTACCGCTGAAATCATCGTTCACCGAGGCCAGCAAATTCATTTTTCGCAGCCGATTGTTGCCAAAATAAAATAGGATAAAAAGTTTATGTTCACCTCCCTTCCCCCCCCCCCCGACCCCACATCATACATCGCGAGCTCGTGAGATTATCGTTGCCGCCATAGCCGCTGCCGTCGGCGTCGTCGCCGCCCAGGCTAAAATAATAGCCCAAAACCGTCTCCCGCGTGCGACACTCTTGTAGTAGCGCCAGCGTTTTACCGTACTCCGCTGCAACAGCACGGTTCTTGCTCCGTACCTACCCTTGTCGCCGCGTGGTGAGTATAACGATTTATTTTTGTCTATACCGTATCTCGTACGACATTTTCAACCCGAATTATCTGTGTATTTTTCGTTTCGTTTTGGTTTTATTTACATATTTTACAACCACTGCTAGACAGTGACGAAGTACTTTTCGCGGCTGTAACTAATAATTATTGTATTCACACGTTTTGTGTGTTCTCGTAACATAGATAATAAAAAACTTGTTGTAACTAGCATTAAAAAATCTCCTTACCTGCAATGCCGCAGAATAGGAATAATAATTCGACGCACGTACATAGATATTTATCGAAAATTTCTAGTCCGCATTGGGACATTTTGATGTCTCGATTTCGTTGTTGATAACGGATATTTGTTGGTGCCCCGAAGCTGTTTATACAGGAACGAATTCGAAATACGATTTTAGGACGACGCGCATGTTCCATTTTTATTCTCGTACAAGTATTTAATGTTTTGTTAAAACTATTTAATTTGTGTAGGTGTACAACTTAATTAATGATTTTTTTAATTACTTATTTATTATGTACGAATGAACCAATTATGTAAATTATGTAGTACTGTATAGGTGTCTATAATTTATGACCTATAACTTACCTACTATATATATATCATTTTTACGTTTTATTAATAAAACTGTGAACTAATTTTTAGTCCATTATAAAAATTTAATTGTGTCCTATATTTTTGGCATAATATCAGTTTTAATAAGCTCTGTGTTTATTGATTTAATTCACATTTGTCCTTGACGTTTAAAAACACTTGACGACGGATGCATGCTGTGTTAGATTCCTTAACAACTGTTAGGTTAACCGTAACAATCGCAATCATGTTATAGTAGTATATATCTTTACTTATATTTTTTCACTTTTGTATAAATCTTACGATATTTTCAAAACGTTAATTCGTCATAAATTCACAAAATTGTGGTACTGTTTATAAGAATTATACATTTTTATGGAAACTATCAACGTGACGTCAAAATAATTATTGGATTTTCGAGCAAGTATACAATTCTATTTTTAAATCATTTTTATTGAATTCGATTAAGTTATCTATTAATTTACCTATTTAGGTACCTGTGTTGTAAGAACGTCAGAGCTATATCAGTAATATACTTATTAAATGTTAAATTACATTTTTTTAAAATACTCTTTAAGTAGGTTATAAGTCATAACTCAAAATAAAAATATGATTAAAGGTTCTTAAAAAAATATGTTGCCATATTATGTTTAAAAAAATATTTTAAGATATGTTTAGAGTATTGATTTTAGATATTTTTTATAGTCACTTAAGTTTAAATTTTAATTCAATAAAAGCTTTCAAATATATTAAATTACATATTTTTGGAATATCTATCTATAAGAAGCGTTGTAGTATTTATGTAGTGCCTATTTTGGAACATGGCCAATCTTTTAATACTACGACCTTTACATTTATGTTTAATTACACATAATATAGTACAATATCAAAAATCAATATTATCTTCTTTATATTTCCACCACAAAAGTCTTTTTTGTTTCGAAATCCATAATAATAAAATCATATATATTCCATCAAAGAAGTGTTTGCATTGTTATTTGTTAATAAATTAAAGAACATAATACATCCATATCATTTGTTTTTAGTTCATGTAGATACCTAGTAATAATTATTAATATGACCTTCTATGTTTCCCATCCTTAATAAACCTATATATTTTTGGCGTGGGTAAACGTAATTTATTATTATTGTTCATGATATATGAGTTCGGCCCAAACGATAAATTTAGTTCATTATTTATTTTGTTCAAATAATAAATATAAATACTAAATGCTTTGTTCAACTACTGCACTTTGGGCCACAGCCCCTTCTAATATAAAATAAAAAATATATATTAAATAATTTGCTTACGTATTTTTTCCAATAGATATAGTAAATCGATACGAAGATGAGTGAAATCAAATTACCAACTGTTTGGATTCTCGGTAAAATAAAAAAAATGATGAATAATATACTTTGTAACTGGTTACAATAATTAAAATTGACTCAAATAGGTGGCCCGGGCAGTGGAAAAGGTACTTTGTGCGACAAAATTGTAGCCAAATACGGGTTCACTCATATTTCAACAGGTGATTTGCTGAGAGATGAAGTAAATACCGGGTCAGAACGTGGCCAAGAATTAGTAAAAATTATGAAAGAAGGAGCCCTTGTTCCAACGGTAAGTTTTCTGAAGCATACTCGTTAAGTAAAAACAGTTATTCCATTGATATTTATGGACGTGTATTTTTTTAGTCTGTTGTGATGGAATTGCTCAATGAGAAGATAAAAAGCAAAGTAGCAACGTCAAAAGGATTTTTAATCGATGGTTATCCACGAGAGAAAAAACAAGGAGAGGAATTCGAAACTGCGGTAAATTTAATTCATTTTTATTTCATGCTTAATAAACATAACTCAACTCTGTAAAAATATGGTTCGATAATATTATTATAAGGAAAAAAGTTTTATCGTATTAAACAATTTATTTTTGGCTTACATTTTATTTTAGTAATAAATTACGAGTATGTAAATATACCGTTAAGTATAAAAATAAAATAAAACTATCTTAAAGGAAAATTACCTTTAATTAAATTCAGATTGACATACGTAGGTACCAGACATATTCATGCCGGAAATAAACTCTAAACCTCAATTTAGGGAAACAAGTATTTTTATTTTAATTGAAGTCTCAAATCATTCATTAGTTATCTTATACCGGATACACATAATATTGTAAACGTTGTTTGAAAAGCCCCTCCAAGTCAAAAACTGAAATAATATCTATGAGACTGGCCTTGAGTTGATGTAAATTGTACAATAGCCAATACTCTATATGATAAGTTTTTGAAAATAAGTTTATTATAAAAAAATGTATGAGCCAAAATGTATCGTAAACGAACTCGAATTAATTCTTTTGATATAAAAATAATATTGTAAAATGTTATGACTCATTTCTGAATTTCTCTTACACGATTACTTTCAATTAAATTGGTGCCAGTAAATAATTTTGAAACTATTTGAACCTCTATTCTAGTACTAATCTTTTAAGTACTGCATTTCTGTAACAAGTTTTCCTATTGTTATAAATAATAGTAACTTTTTGTTGAACACTTCCATCACTATATTCAATTTTCAAAAAATGTTATAAGTAATTATATAAAAGTTTTTAATAAAACTGTTATTTTAATTTTAATATTATCCTAGATAAAACCGGTTGACATGGTATTGTACTTGGAATCTAAAGACGAAACAATGGTACAGAGGTTGTTAAAGCGTGCAGAAACCAGTGGTCGGTCTGACGATAATTTGGAAACAATTCAAAAGCGTCTACAAACGTTTCATGCCAATAACGATCCAATCATTGAAGCATACAAATCAAAAGTGGTGATCATCTCGGCCGAACAGAGTGCTGAGGCAGTTTTTGCTGAAGCAGAAAAACAATTAGACGCCTTGGTTGCTGCAGCTTAAAAATAAATAAATATTTAAAATTATTAATATTTTAATATTTAAAACACCTATATATTTACAATAAAAAAACTATTAAGGTCGAAACAACTGCTCAAAATTATACAACCACACATTTTATAAATTCAAAAATCCAAAATTTTTAATCTATTATATATCTCTACTCTACCAATAGTACCAACTAGTTGTAAATAAGTTGGAATTTATATGATACATTGAAACATTCAGCTTCAAAAAATATTTATTTACAGGCAGTTATTGGATTAATTGTTTTGTACTGAATTAGATAATATACATAGTAAAATATATATATTTGAGTGCTTTGGCCTTTGATACCTTTTATAATATTTGATTACAGTAAATAATTCACATTTTATTATTTATTTTATTGAAGCATTTTTTTTTTTTTACGGGAATAATGTTGTTATTTCATAATGTTTTGTCATAAAAATGTCTAGTCATTTATTTATAAATACCTACCATCAAGTATTCTAAAGCTAGCATATTGTAATCATTTATTATATTGATAGATAAAAATTCATCTTTAATAAATATTGTTGTTATTTATTATAAATTTGTTATTAAATGGTAGGTATTTAAAATGTTATTTGCTTTTCAAAAATAAATACTTGTTTTAATACAATATTACAATTGTTTTTTTTTATGAATAAATTTGTAAAAGTATTATTATTTATTATTGTTATTAAGATACTCCAAGAAATAAAATAAAAATTAATTAAGATCAGAAATAAAATTATAAGATCAAAACTTAAGGAAATGTGTATACTTAAATTAATAAGAGGGTATTCGTTTTATCTTGTATAAATAAATATAATTTTTAATTTTCTTTTTTTAGTGTTAAAAAATTGTTTAAAACGTTTAAAATAAAAATAAAATCATTAAATATTCTGAGATGGTTAAAGGTTGCACTACAAAACTGTGATTTATCAATGATTTAAATAAAAAAAAATGCATCTAACACCCTCTCTGTGGAGAGGGATCAATGTCTATTATGTCTTTATTAAAGAGATGTATTATTTTCATTTTTTTTTTCAAATAAAATTAAATTTTAATCACTCAATTATTAAGCATTATTTTGCTTCTGAAAACTTTTTATATTAATAAGTCATAAAATATTCATCGGTTATTTTAATTTATGTACTTTATTATTTATATAAAATTATTCTTTAATGAAATCAAAAGTACAAAATAACTAATCACCAGGGCAGTGGTTTAATCACATAGACAGTGGTTTACAAAATGTAAAACTTGAAATGGTGGGCGAAAAGAATACAATTATTATTTGTAGGCGAAAAGAGGAAACTATTTTTCATTTTTGGTCGAAAAGAGAACGTGGGCAAAAAGAGGAAGGTATTTTTTGGGTGAAAGGAGTTCTGCCAAATCACCCTCTGCTGTTCAATAACAGGTAATAGAGTAGGTCATTATTATGGATGTGTTTAGTTTAAATGGTACGTATCATTATGTACAAAAAACGATTCTGAACGAAGATGATTTATCAGTCGCAATTAATATAGGTATAGGTATTTAAATATAATAAAATATTATTATATTTTATAAATATAATAATAATTATATTTAAATTATAATATTTGTAATATTTTTACTGTCAATATTTGAAATTTGAACTTCAAACGCTTATAAAAAATAATTACACCTATGCATTTCAATAATTTTTGAATCAAAGTAAGAATAATCTATGCGAAATCTTGTATTAAATAAGTAAGTAATAAAAAAAAAATTTAATAAAATTTGAATATTTCAAATGCCTATAAATAATTAAAATATTAGTAAAATATTTTAAAAAGAAACTTATTTAAAAAAAATGTCAATCTAAATAGCTTAAAAGTTTCAAGTTTCTACGACTTATATTTTTTGATCATAAACAAATATTTAAAATCAATTGAGGATAAATCATTTATTTACGCAATTACGTTTTTTACAGATTTTTTCTATAAATTTGATAGAATTTTATTTAAACTGTTGAAGGAAGAACTAATGGATAACCATATTAAAATTTTGAATCTTAAATGTAAATACCAAAAACTATACGAATGTTAAAGTACGAAATAATTTGCAAATTATCATAATTTTCATAGATTTCAGAAAAAATTTAACTTTGGGCGCTACCTATGTAAAAAAAAAAATTGTGATTAATAATTTCCAATTATTTTTAATTGCAATAAATACGACTTATATTGAACCTTGTATTAAATTGTCACGATTTTTTGCGGAACCCAATTTTTTTTATCGATACTTCAAAAATATTACTAAGAAAAACTGAAAATTTCAAACCTCTATAAATTGGTCAAAAAAAGTCAAAATACTTCGAAAGCCATGTATAGACAACGTTAATGTAAACATTTACCTAGTAAAAATTTCAAGTATTTGCGGATTTTCGTTTTTACGTTACAACAAAATAAAAAATAACCGGATGAGCATCGCTTAGCTATACGGTAGGAAGTGGAGTGAACGTCGTTCATAGGATAGGTCATTATAATGAACTCATTACTCATTAGTCATTACAATGAAATTGAATGCAATGATAGGGATCATTGTATACTAATAACGATTCTGAACGAAGATGATATGTTAGTTTAGAATAGGTACCTATAATATATAATATATTATGTTATATTGAAATTTAAATATTATGTCAATATTTGCTTTTCATACAATTATAAATAAAAAATGGTGCCCATGGATTTGAATAATTTTGAAATGTCAGTAACAACTTCTGTGGAATCTTCTATGCAATTTTCAAATATTTTGTATTAGCCTAATTTCTTTAACAACAATTATAAACAAAAAATTTTTAAAAATTTAATATTTCGAATATTCAAATGCCTATAAGTTTCTTAAAAATCTATCTTGTCAAATAGTGGTTTTGTGTAAAAATTCCATTTTTCTGTCATTTTTTGGGAGTTTTTCCCGACACTTAAAAAGTGTTAATAATTTTTTTACTTTTGATCCACAAAGTATCAACTAGATTCACCTTCTTTTCATAAAAGTTGCTATTATCATATTATTAAGATATAAATGTGAACCTCATTCACAAATCTGAAAACATAGTTTTTTTTTTGTAAATAAAAAAAGTTTAACGACCGACAGGTGTTAAATAAATATCTAGATAACACCTTAGCAGCTTTTGTCCATTTATTTAATTTGTGTATTTAGATAAAGATATTCTAGAGTTCACAGAATAATTTAAATTTTATAGATTAATTAATTATAGATTAAATATTATATTTATTATTTATAAATTATAATATTAAACTATTCTGTATTCTAGATCACATACTATGACTATATACTATAGTATTATAAATTTAAAATTTTAATATTCTTTATTTTGAAGAGTTTGGCTTACAAATAATATACCACACTACCATCAACCACCACAAATTATTGTTTAATCGTAGGTAACGCAGGTTAGTTATTCGCACGTATAATATTTTATGCTTACACTGTTTTATACTAGGTACAATAAAATTGTGGTTAACTTTATTCATTCGTAATTCCGATTTCGTATACTCATTTTTATTAAGTAAACAGTAGGTAATAGTAACTGTTTTAGAGAAGGGCAAAAATATTTGATCACTGATATGTTGATTGATTGTATCGATACATCGAAATTTTAAACTTCGATAGAGTCGATGTGTCGAATTTTCAATGACAACATTAATGTTTTTTCGATATTTTTTTGATGTTTTAAAATAAGTTTTCAACCTTTATATCTTTGAAAAAAAAAATAGATAGGTAAATATAAATAAAAACACAATTCAATTTATAATTTAATGGCATAAGTATAACAAATTGTACTTAATCATCGATGTATTTAACAAAATCATGGATGTTTTTTGCCACTTCTACTTAAATTTAAGCAAAGCATATATTTAAATATACTGGATACGGAACGAAGTGCGCTAAAAATAATGAAATAAAAATAATGAAACGCAGAACTCTTCATACAATCAGATGCTTTTAGGCCTTTTTTCAAATATACTAGCGCGATCTAGTTGTAGTTGATAAATCCCGCTCTTTAATGCAAGTATGAATATTTATATAAATTCATAATACAAATTAAATAAGACTTTTTATTGTTTATTTATGTATTTAATAAGAATGATAATTACTTATTATTGATATTTGTTTATTGCATAAGAAAATAAATACTCATATGTTAGATGTTTACTATTTTGAAAATTTAAATCTTATATTGTAATGTGTTGAACCGTATTAACAAATTTAAAAGATGCAGCTGTGAGTAACCCAACTGAGAGAGTTGAAAAAATTAGTAATCTTAAATTCTTAAGAGACGTTAGGAGTTAGTGATATTACCAAATTTGATACATTTGACTACATAGTTTATCACTTGACAGGATATTGAATAATATATTTTTTAGTTTTTTCCAGTTCATAATGCTAATTTATAAATTATCAAATTTAAAATTTTATAAGAAAAATGGCCAAATGAATTATCAAGAAAACAAAATGCAGTGTTTGTTTGTTTGGAATCAAAAATATACACGATGTTACATCAAATTATGCAGAATTATTGAACTCAAAATCTTGAGGTTATTTAACTCATCTTGAAGTTATTTTTACTTAATACTTAAGCAGATTGAAATTTATTTTATGGATCATGCTGACATTTCCTGTGTATTTGACAACACAGCAGAGGACTCATTTTCAAACAATTTAATTTTATCATTTCCAAGTTATTTTCATAAAGAAGAGATAATATAGGACATATTAATTTCATATATTACAATACGTATGCAACAACACACTATCGAAATCAAACAAAAAATTTAAAAGTGGTAATTGGAAAAAAAAATAATCTTAGTTCATTTTTTTATAACTCTTTTAGTCTTTACTAGTGTTTAATTAAATATCTAGACTGACAATCTGTATTAATCACTTTATCACTTAAAATTATGCATAAATGTTTATTAAATATACGGACTACAACACGTGTAATAATTCATGATTTAATATTTATTATGGTAGAGATAACATGTAAAGGTTGATAAAAAATTTATCAGTAAATAAAGCGTCCACTAGAGTTAAACCAGCGCTAGTAGCTTCGATACAATATGCGGCAACATCATAGATATTGGCAACATCGAGATTTAGGACCGCGGCCATTATTTCTTATCCAGTGTATCCAATATCCATCTTATTTCGTAGGTATATCTTAATTCGTGGTGCAAAGTAAATTATTTTGTTTAAAAGAATTAAGTTTTTAAAATCAAAAATTAGTCAAACGCAAAAACCTACCATCTTGAAATCGAAGTGTGTCTGTGTTTTTGAGTTCTCGCTGTTCGTTGAAGACGAAGTACATGAATCTCAAAACGTTGTAAACGTGCAATATCGTCCAAAACGTGTTTTCGTTATGAAATGAACTGATCAGTTATCAAGCATTATTATTTGCAAGACTTCTTTATAACGTGAGTACATATATAATCTTCATTATTCGTATTAAACAAAGATTATTCAGCACTTAAATTATGTTATTTAAAGGAACAATATTATCCTTCACGATTGTATTAATATTTACTTAACTCCAGATTACTTAAAATATTCCAATTATAGTTTTTATCTCATAAGCATAGAATTTAACAAATTATAAGTAAGTTATATATAAAGATTATACATTGGTGATATACTTTATTTTTATTGACCACTGAACAAATATGTATCAATTGATTAATTTGACTGTGCGAATAAAAATCAAAAGAACAATTAACTTTAACTCAACTTAATTTGATTGTAGAATAATTCTAAGACCTAGTGGCTTGTAGGTACCTAAATAATATTTTTAAAGTAGAATCAGATAAAAAGTCATCTGATGTTGGTGTGCTCAGTACTCCCTTATTAACCTGACAGTGGTAATGCCGGGTAGTGTGTCTCTTGCTCACTTTTGTGTCTTTTGTGTCAATGCTTTTGTGCTGTCTATTTTATTAAAATTACAAATTTAGTTTTTATTTTGTTAATTTATCATCTGACTCATATTCATTATATGTAAGAAATTCTTATTTTGATTATGAATACTAAGAATTTTATATTATTATTATCTCTATGATTACTCATTTTCTGTTGACTATAGATGTAATGATACATTTTAACTGTCTTAACATTGTCTTAACGATTAATTGTTTTGAGATATCTTAAATGCAAGTGCATGTGCATTCATTAGGCTATTAATACTAAAAATGCTACTACTTTCTAGTTGATGTTCTGTTTTTAAGTTGTTTATGATGATGAAAATGTGTGACTTCATATATTAAATTGAATAGATGTATTAAGTCTAATTGTACTATTTTTGTGTACAAATAGAATATTGATCCCCTTACATAGTTATGAATTGGAAATATGTGACTTGTATATACTCCTCCTATTATAAGTGTATGTATTACCTAACAGCGCTACATAAATGTATATACTGAACAGGATTAATTTTTTTTTTGCACAAATTTTAATACTGTCAAATTAAATTTTATCTTTTTTCTTTAATAATATATTATATATACCTATATAGTTTTGATTTTTGATTATCATACTATATTGTTTAAAATTGTAATATTAAAGGAAATTATAAAAGGTGCATGCTAATTATTACAACTTTTTTTTTAATGGTATTAGAATTGTTTAGTTAATCATTTTCGAACAATTATTTACTTAAAATATAATAGTTATAGGATTATGATAATTTTAAAAACATTATTGACTTTAATACAGAATTTTTAAAACAAATACTGAATAATAGCTTTTTGTTTTTTGATAACATGATTTAGATTCTTTCGAGTGATACAAATATGGAAGAAACTAATGGATCATGTGTTACAATATTATTTGAAAATAATGATAAGGCTCAATTTAATAAGGAATATTTAATCAAGCATAGTTTATATTTTGAAGCTATGTTTTGTGGAAATTTTATGGAATCAAAGTCTGGAGATCAAATACAATTAAAGGTATGATTAAATAGAATTATAAATACATGTTGTTAGTTATACAATTTAATTTTGTAATTAATTTTAGTTTATTTTAACCATTAATTTTAAAGTAAATGAAAATCAATTATTGAAATTAGTTTTTTGCTTTTATAAGTCATTCATTAATCATTAGTGTTATTTTTAATAACAATAGCGATTCTTCAAATTTAACAACATATATTTGTTGTCTACATTTTGTATGTATTAAGAAATTTTTTTTTCAAAATAAAGCAATAATAATGTTTTATGATTTTAGGATATAAACATGAAAGGATTTATGAGTGTCATCAGTAGTTTGAAAATCGATGATATTGTTTCTTATTCCCTAGAAGACTTACTTCTTTTACTAGAAACATCACAGCTTCTTCAGTTTACGGAAATCATTAAAAAATCAATTGAACGCATTATTCATAAAGATTTGTTATCAACTGATGCAATCCCTATATTTTCTTTTGCTTCTGGACTTGGGTTAAAAGAATTATGTGAAAAAGCTCGTTTGTATATTCTGTATCACTTCAAAAATATTTTAGTTCTGAATAAAAAAAGTTTTTTTGAATTGAATGAAGACGATTTCCTACAATTATTAAATGACCATCGCTTAAATGTAGATAATGAAATGGATATATTTAATTTGGTTGTTGAATGGTGTTCCGAAACCAATAATCGCAATAAAGAGTGTGAAATTGCAATTAGTTGTTTACATTTTAATGCTATGAATATTGAACAGTTGAAACATTGTATTTTAAAAACTAATAATTTAAATTTACAAATCACCATTAAAAAATATATTGATTATATAAAAAAACCCAAAGAGTCATTGGGATTATTAATTAAAACGCCGAGAAGTGTTCCACATGATTTATTTACTATACAAATGGATTATGATGGTCACGCAACTATTTACCGTTGGGACTGGACCTCTTTAAACTTCATTTTTTATGTTAAAGTGGACCCATTACCTCCTCGGACATTTGGATATACTGTGGTTGTTCATGGTAATTTGCATTGATTATTTTTTTTTTAAATATGTTTTTAGTAAAGAATATAAACATTTATGCTTATAGAATTGGAAATTTATGTACTGATTGGAGAATATGACATTTCTAGTGGAAACTACAATAATGCAGGATGGAAGTACAATTTATTATCCAAACAGTGGAAGAAATTGGATGGGTATAAACATTTTTTAAATTATTATTTTGTTTATTAATAATGATAAACAAATTATTTCATACAGTTTTACTTCAAGTAGAAGGACCTACGGAATGGCACAATTTTGTAATAATACATTGTACTTATTTGGAGGTTTTGAAACTATTGGAACACATAATCAATTAGTAGAAAGTTTTATTCAACGTAAAAGTAAAAATTGTACACTTATGTTATATAGTGCTGTATTTAATTCATATTATATTATTTGTTTATTTTAGATTTTTTTATTAATATATTTAAACAAGGTAATATCCAAATGAACAATAGTTTTGACATTGATAAAAAGAGTCACACTTATTTCACTTATAAGAATCAGATAGTATTGATTAGTAAAGAATCTAATCCTACGTGGTTTGGCATGTGTCCAGATAGCAGCGGGATATACATGGAATGGAAAAGATACTCTATAAATTTAAGAGATACTGTTATTAATGCTGGTGTTTATCATGATTATATATATATATATGGTATGTAGTTATTTTATTTAAATATTAGACATTTGATTTATATATTTATAAATTTATTTATTATATTTATTGAATAGGATACAATATTCTATATGCTATTACCTTATACCGTTTATGCCCTACTGATAAATCATGCGAGGTGGTAAAACAATTCAAAACAGTTTATTACGATGGTTGTACAAGATGTATCATCAACAATAATAAGGCAATGATATTTCACCAGGAAAAACTTGAATATTATTGTTTAGACAGCAAAGAATACAAAGAATATACAACCCATAAGGAATTTGAATCTAACCTTTTTTTTAGTATACCATATTACTGCGTTTAAATATTTGTTGATTTCAATTTTGCGAAGTATTTTTATGATTCTTTTTTAAGTACCTACATTAACTTAACTTGTAAAAATAATATTTAAAAAGATAAGTGGCTGCAGATTAAACAATATTAATTAAACCTATATATATGTTATATATATTATTATATTACTAATAAGTATATAATTTTATAATTATCTTGTATTTTACTTTATAATTTATTTTTATTTTTATCATTTTATGATAGTCTTCAATAAAGATTTTAAAATATTTTTTAAATATAACTTAATTATAAAAATAAATGATTATAAGACAACAAATATTTAAAAATAGTTTAGCTTTATTTATTTATTTATTTATTTATATTTAATACGGGATGAGCCCATATTAGTGTTTATTAGTATTTGTAGTAGTTTAATAGTATTAGTAGCCTGTATTTATGTATTTGTATTAAATAAAATATTAAATCTTTAAATGGTTATTAATTGAATTTAAATTTTAGAATATAATGAATGTATAAAAGTTTATTGAAAAATAATGATAGGGTAAAGCAGTGGCGTAATTTGGAAAAAATATTCAGGGTTGCAAAAGTTAATCGGGGTAACAACATTTTTCGTTTTATGTTTTGCTATTCTATTAAAAATTAAATTATTCAGCTCCTGAAATGAAATTTATTTCAAATGTTAAGATGAAGAAGTTCTGCCTTATCTTATTTCTTTAACGTGTTTTTAAAATTAAATGTACATATTATGCATATAACAAAATTGAAAAATAAATAATGTATATCACATATATATATAAATTATGTACTCATATGGATTTTGTGTTAATGTATTAGTGCTATTTGAGTATAATATGAAGAAATGTTTTCCTGCATTTATTTTATTCTATTCAATTTATTTATTGTATCGAAGAAGTTATTATTTATTAATATTTATTATTAAGGGAATAAATAGATTTTGTACAAAAATTATGTATATGCATAATATATGATTTTTGCCATCAACGCTTAGTAATTGCATTTGAGCTATTAAAATATATGTATACATAGGTACTCATTTAAAAATACAAAAATTACATGTTTTTACATTAGAAATATAATAATAGACATATATATTATATATAACATTATTATAATTAATTTACTTACTATTAAGAGATGGTCAGTTATATAGAAATATTTAAATACATTTCACATTTAAGTAATTTTTTTTTAAATACTCTATTCAGTATCAATAACAAGATTATTAGATTAAATTTATTGTTTATTCATTACATTTTAATAATTTTATAAATATAAAGATATTTAAAATTAGTCTTAGTTATATCAAGTTATACATTTCAATGTTAATAATAATAATAAAATCTAATTAATATGCAAATCTTTTAAGAATTGAATCCTGATTTTTATTTTGTAATTTAGGATCTACCTAGTTTTGTTCAGTCAATTTCAAAAATTATTAAGCGTTTGAAGTGCAAATATTGACAAAAAATACCATAATACTTAGGTATTATTCTGACTGACATATCATTAATTAATCATATCCTTTCAGAATTGTTTTTCGTATTTCGTATATAATGATGATTTACTATCGTTGGATTTAAATTTAACACATTTATAATAATGAACTAGGTACTATATGATGGAGGTCAACTCCACCCCTACTCTATAGCAGTGCGAGTTTTTGGTTATTTTATCTCAGTTTATTGTTGTAATAAAAATAAATAAATTTTAGATTCTAAACGGAGTGATGAATGTATTGGTTTTACAATGATGTGTTATTTTTTTTTTTGTGTCTGTCTTCACGTTATGGAACAGTAAAGATTCTCGATTACCTTAAATCGCAATGTTTCTAAAAAGAAAATTAATGTAGATGGTACTTAGACCAGTCAAAAATCAAACTTTTTCAACCCTTTTTAAAAGCATCGAAAAAAACCATAAAAAAATTACAGAAAAACAGGAAAGTTTTACGCCACACCACGTTTTAACAAAATACATATCTTTTTAAATGCTCCAACTCAAAAAACGAAAACCTCAAATACTTGAAATTTTCATTAATTGTTTATATAAGCGTTTTCTATACATGGTTAAGTTTTTGAAAAATCAATTATCTCTATTCAGAATCTTTTTTCGCATGCAATGATAGCTATGCATTCAGATTTAACAAATCCATTATATTGACCTACCCTATGAACGAGGTACACTCCACCCACTATTGTACAGCAGTGCTATTGTACAGAATCCCCGTCTTGTTTTAGATTCTGAACGGAGTGATGGAATCTATTGGTTGTACAATATTGTGATATACAATGATGTGTGTTTTTTTTTTATTTTTTTTTTTGTCTGAGGACACGATTTTTGGTAGTAAAAATGCTTCGATGTTCTTAAACAGCAACTTTTCTGAAAGGAAAGTGAATGTAGATGGTACTTGGGTAAGTCAAAAATCAAACTTTTTGAATACTTTTTTGAAAAATCGAAAAAAACAATAAAAAAATTACGAAAAAACTGGACATTTTACGCAAAATCAAGTTTTTACAAAATACATTTTTTTAAAATGCTCTAACTCTTAAACAAAAAACCGCAACAATATGAAATTTTCACCAAATCTTTATATTGGTATTCTCTATACAAGGTTAAGTTTTCAAAGTATTTTGACATATTTTGACTTATTTATAGACAATTAAAATTTTCGATTTTTGTAAATTATTTTTTTTTAACATCTATAAAATTTAATTGGCTGACCGAAAACTTTTGAAAATTTAATACAAGGTTTACAATAAGTTAAAATAATCGTCACTAAAAAATATCGAAGATCGTTTCACTCAAATTTTTTTTTATAAGCCCATAAAGCTCAAATTTGTATAAAATGTGTCAAAATTACGATAATTTGCAAGTTATTTTGTAGATAAAAATTCATAAAATTTATTCTGTTCATATTTTAGGTTCAAAATTTTAACACTAAGTTATCCATAAGCTACTCTTCAGAAATCTTTAAAAAAAGTTTCTACTAGGCTTAAAGGAAAAAATTTTATGACCGTTTGAAATTTTAATTTTTACGAAATTGCATAAAATATTGATTTTTTCTCAAACGATTTTAAATATTTGTTATAATTCAAAAAGTATAAGCGCAGAAACTTCAAATTTTTACCAGTTGTTAAGATTGGTATTTCCTTTATGTCATATATTTTTCAAAATATTATATTGATTTTTAAGCTATTTATAGGCATTTGAATTATTCGAATTTTTTACATTTTTTTTTTTATAATCGGTGATAAAAAAAATTGACTAATACAAAATACTTGAAAATTTAATAAAAGATTCCATACAAGTAGTTTTTATTGTCATTCAAAAATCATCAAAATCCATAGTCACAATTTTTTTTATAAGCGTTTGAACAGCGAATATTGACATAAAATTACATGTAAAATATAATATAGGTAATGTATAAAATTCTAGACTGACAAATCATATCGGTTTAAATAACTCAAAAACGAAACACCGTAACAACTTGAAATTTTCACCAAATCTTTATATTGGTATTCTCTATACATAGTTAAGTTTTCAAAGTATTTTGACTTATTTATAGACATTTTAAATTTTCGATTCGTGTAAGTTTTTTTTTTAAATATCTATAAAATTTATTTGGCTGTCCAATAACTCTTGAAAATGTATTAAAGGATTAATTATAAGCTATACTAATTTTAACTAAAAAATATCGGAAATCGTTTTACTCAAATTTTTTTTATAAGCCCATAAAGTTCAAATTTGTATAAAATATGTTAAAATCGCGATAATTTGCAAGTTATTTTGTGGTTGAAAATTCATAAAATTTTTTCTTTTTATATTAAGGTTCAAAATTTTAACACTAGGTTGTCCATGAGCTATTCTTCAAAAATATATAAAAAAATTTCTACCGGACTTAAAAGAAAAAATTTTATG
>JAIPRK010000991.1:0-106503 GCA_025469195.1 Chaitophorus viminalis
TTTTTTTTATATCTATCTCTCTCTCTCTCTCTCTCTCTCTCTCTCTCTCTCTCTCTCTCTCTCTCTCTCTCTCTCTATCTCTCTCTCTCTCTCTCTCTCTCTCTCTCTCTCTCTCTCTCTCTTTCTCTCTCTGTTTCTTTCTCTTTATTATATGAGTACAACTATGTCATTTACCATGGTTCCCTTCACCTGTTCGGAAACTAGACACGTCACTGTGCCCCACGTGAAGCTCCAGGTCCATGTAGTACAGTAATACAGATGGTCATTGGTGTGTGCCGTATAATAAACAAACGGATATAGATCATTGGCGTGTAGACGAAAAATAATAATATTTTGGGGAGGATTGTAAGTAAGGTTTTCAAAGGATACAACAATTATTAACAAATAACGATGGAAAATTTGATTAAAACTATAATTTACCTGCTTAGGATATCTTACATAAACCAAAACTTACGATTGCTAAGTGTGCGTTTAAAAATACAATTCATAATATTATTAATTTTCTTACAATTTCGGGTAGAGTTTGAACTCCTGAAACCCCCTTTTGTATACGCACCTGAATCAGCTGTTGTGTACTTATCGGTGGGTGGAGATAGAGGTATTCAGCCGATTCAGGGACCGTTGTGCAGTTGTGCTGGTAAAGACTAATTCAACGGTTTTTCAACAATAGCCTTTTTTGGACAATTAACGATTTTAGAAAATATCATTGTTTGGCATTTCTGAGTATATTTGTGTGTTATATCGTTCCTCGTGACGTTAAAATAATATCTTATCTGTAAGTAATGATAGCATGATAGCACCACACAAACATGTAACATACTATGTTCCGTACACGAACTGCATTTGCCACAGAACCTTATGGACATATTTTAATAGGATCAATTGTTTTGGATATTTTTTTTTTTTGTTTTTTTTCAAATCCAACCATTTTTTTTTTTCTACGACACATGCTGTCTGTCGTTTGTTTATAAAATTTTACAATAAATCATATTGTTATATTTCAATAAATTATAGGTATTATATAGGTATTGTCTTGTGAATTTTTTCTAAAATTGGGTACACGCACTCCGCAGGTGATAAGCACTTCGAGTAATCTGACGGTGCTCGTCTCGGCCTCAACCGCGGGACGGTACCGCTGCAGAGCATCCACCCCAGGATTCGATGACATTCACGCCGAGGTGACGGTGTTCATGAAAAGCGCACCGACCATCAGCAGCCCTGGAACGCAGCACGGTACACCCACCGACACAGTGCGGCTGGAGTGCATCGCCTCGTCCGTGCCTGTCGCCGACCGGATAGTTTGGATGTACCACGGCACGGTAATCGGCACCCGGAGCGATCAAAACTATTATTCCGTAAGCATGATTATAAAATTACATTATTATTATTATTATAATCATAATCATCATTATTACTATAAAAGTGTACCCTGACAACGAATTAGGAAACTGAACAACGATCTTGCAAAAAATAACAAACCATAACATTACAACCACACGTCGTCGTATATGTTCAATCATAAATCATAATATTTAAGACGGCAAAAAAGTTTGTCCCGCGAGTGTATACCGATTAGTGGTATGACATAAATCCTGATCTGAGATTTTGAGTTCCAATCTACAAAATCCGAATTTTTTGCAAACATCGGCAAATCCGGATTTTTTTTCTTAACAAAAAATGTTAGTGATAATGCATTTATAAAATTTACCTTAACATTTTTTTAAATCTTGCTTTATGTTTTCCCGATTGAAAAGATTAAAGTAACACAAATAGTAAAATACAATTTCACGCGTTTTTTTGGAGGAGGGGGGATTCCATTTTTTTTTTATTTTTTTATACCACGTATGTATTCCAATATAATATGCAATATGCATATACCTTTTGCAGTTAACCCAAACATTATTATTACATATTATAACATATTTATAAAAGTAGGTGCAACTTCAACATTTTAAATTTTACAGAAAAAATTACTAAAATACTATGCAAAATGCAACAAGGAGAACTACCCTGTGAATGTATTACACTAAATGCGATGTGGCACGTCTGAATTATTTACGATACGATGTATGGTTATCTCGATTTCAGAGTTGTGATGAAAAACTTGTCGGTCGATTTAGCAAACTCCGAAATTCCAAATTAGTTTACAAAAAAAAAAAAAATAAAAAGAAACTTAATCTATTTCAATCAGCTCCCGTGGACTCGGCAGTTTTCCTGATATTACAATAATTTATGAATTATTTTATCGTGATCGTATATCAAATTTAAACAATAATAATAATATGTACGTGTTGTTATAAATAATAATTATTACAATAATAAATTGTCATGATGGAAAATGCAATTACCTGTGTACAACAATTACGTAATTATTAATTATATTTTATAATTGTTATGACTACGCAGCATCTGTGCTGAGGTAACCGCGAAATTAATTTTAGCCAGACTTTTCATCAACGCCCGCAATACTAATTTTTTATGATCGTATAATACGTGTAGATGTAGGTGTGTGTGTGTGTGTGTGTGTGTGTGTGTGTGTGTGTGTGTATGTACAGAATGTCACCTGAACATTTCAAAAAAAAAAATTTTAATTGTAGCTCGTTCACTTTTTATGACGATTTTGTTATTAATTTATTTGAAAAACAAAAAACTTCTGACACTCACCGTAACCCGTATTGCATCGCCTTATATCCGAAATGCCATAACTCTGTCACAGTTAATGTCGCTACAGCTGAATAAACCGCGTTGAGATACCCTGTACAATTAGATACTATCTTTGAGTTTTGTATTCACCTACGTACTAGATAAATTTATACGTTATAATAATATATAATATATGTACGACGAAATTCGTTTGAGTCGCAATAATAAAGCACGACACCGTATAATATATTATAATACCTATACATCGGTTACCTCCCATCGCCCGGCAACCAAGCCGTGCCGTTGTATATGGTTGCCCCAAACTTAAACTTTCCAGTCGCATAAATTCAATATAACTTTGATAAACGTTAACTTACGACTTCACGTCGACATAAGATGTCTTGAACAGCAGCAGCTGCGTTCAAACAGCAAACTATTGTTATATATTAGGCATCGTATACCGAACGATACGTTGATGTCTTTAATAATATTAGTAATAATACTGTTAAACGAACATGATAATATTATAATATGGGCGATACATACATGTCTGTCGTTAGCTTTACGGTCTCGACTAGTTTCAGTATAAACCAATTTTAGGGTACAAATAATACACTTACCGCGTTCTACTACAAAATTATGCACCACTCGTATTTTATTCGATACCCCGACCATACAGTACGTATATACATCGAATTATGATTATTATATTGTACAGTATTATGCGTAGCTTCTTTTAATTTTTTACTTTGCATAACAGATTTGGTTATAAAATCCAATTTTTTTGAGCGGTCAGCTTTCTCGTCCAATAGCTAAAACAATAATGATCACGATAAGTCCAAATCGAAAACGTGTACGGATTCGCATTTTCGACTGTTCATGTCTCAAATAGGAATACATTTGTGTCAATCGTTAGCTATTATATGTTATTAACAAATATGGGATCCTAGTCGACCTGGCATGTGATAAAAATCTACCTAGTATAGACCACGTTTTTAACCTGAAAACTCCATAGAAAACTGTACTGAAAATGTGATAGCTCCAGTAAAATAGGTAATTAAATTGAATATGTCGTATTATAATTTTATTGAACTGCAACAGTCGATAAGCATAAAAAAAATTCGATACTCTTCTAGTATCTAAATTCTAAATAGTTATACAAAGACGCTCAAATGAAATTCTAAGATTTAAAATAGATACCAACAAATGTAAACAATTTATAATTAGAAATGCAAGATAAAAACTATATTATAATTAGAATATATAGCGAACGGAATGACTTCGTTGCCAAATTAGTAATGTGTAGAATCTAAAGTCGAAACGCACAAAAGTCATCAACATTTTATTTCTCTACATGATATACTCATGTGTACCAAAGACAACTTTTTACTCTCAGAGCGGGCTTATTTCTGAACAATTTTATCACGCCATTATACTATAATAGGCCTACTAAAAAATAATTGCGAAAATCTGGCTAAGGTATCTAATATAGTTATAAATAATATGTATTTATAATACACTGTGTTTCACATATTAGGCTTATATTAAAATGGAAGCTAATCAAAGGTCTCATGCCCATTCCTAAGTATTTCTGCAGTGTTCGTAATTAAGAACACCGTTTAACTATATTAAAACATGGGTTGGTTGATAGTTGTTTGTGATAAAACCAATAGATTAAATATTGTATAATGATCATTTTCTTAGGCCCTAGAGTGATGTTGAAAACTCATAAACATTTGTATAAACTATAAAGTATATACAATATACATATAACATACTGAAAGTCTGAACACAATTTTGATATTTTTTTGCACGCTTTTGGGTGCGTTTGTGTGTGTGCACGCGAAGGCGTCTATTACCCTTTCGACTACATCTCCGCCATCGGCAATGAAGAATTCTAAAATCCGTTTTAATTGAATCCGTATTAGTATAATACTGCCATTTTCATTGCATAACGACAAAATAGTTACACGTCGTGTAATAATTACAACTAGTAGATTTAGACCAAGAAAACGCGGAAAGGGAGAGAATTTTTAAATTCAAAGGGCACACAGTTAAGATATTACGTTACCTGGTATATACCGTTAAAGCCATAGCTGATCCGCCTGAAAAAATTTGTAATGCCCCGAATTGCTATGGTTTTCTTTAAAAAACAAAAAAAAAGAGAATGATGATATCCTTGATCACCCCTGGATTAGATCGTAGCTGTTGAGAGGCTCACCCCGGGTTGTTACAAACATACGGTACTTGCAGTACTACAATGCCGCATATACAAATGGCGCTTGAGTTGATTCCGGTCGATCCACTGCAGTTCTCAAACAATAATTAATCCGTTCACACGACGTGCATTAGACGTCTAGAGCTTCAAACTTGCCGCTCGTATATTATATGAAAATTACATCTCGTCCGGACTGTTAATCGACTAATTAATATGGGCATACGTATATAATTGGTTTTTTCCGCTATCAAGGCGTGACCGGCCCCGCACTTGACACACCCCAGTAGCTCGCCTTCGATTTACACATATGACTGTGGAAATAACCGTCTGGAAGGCAAATAATTGTTTTGCTTAGCTAATTATTCAGTGCAATACGATTAACAAAATTTCCCGAATAAATGTAAAATCATGAATATTATAGACAACGTCGTGGCACGAATCCGGACTTTTAACATACGTCCATCATACTCCATGTTTTTTTTTTTTTATCAAATCGTACCTTTATATGCTTTATCATTTCTCGATCTTTTAGATTCTAAACGGAGGGATGGAATCTATTGGTGTTACAATGATGTGTGTTTTTTTTTTTTATTTTTATTTTTTTTTTTGTGTGTCTGAGAACACGATTTTTGGTAGTAAAAATGCTTCGATTTTCTTACACAGCAACTTTTCTGAAAGAAAAGTGAATGTAGATGGTACTTGGGCAAGTTGCAACTTTTTCAGAATTTTTTATGTTCAGTCACATTTCACTGATACTAGTGATAAATACCAATGTTTGCCTATATTTTTGCTCTATCCCAGTTTCAAAATTTTTATCACTCAATAGACGAACAATACTAATACATAGGTATATTCATTATGGAAAGAAAACCTTTCTAGGTACACGTAGAGGATTTTTGTTAATTAAAAAGTATATATATATATATAAGGGTTTTTTTTGTACATAAGCGTTATTATTTCTGACCGACACGACCTCTTGTCTTCGAGATCTTGATCCACCGGTTGAGTGATGATGCGCTATATCGCATATCATCCTTTAACGATTCGGCATAACATGTCAAACTTAAACCCTATACGATTTTATGCAACGTAGTATTCGCAGTGAACGAGAACGCATCCCGAACGCATCGATGAACGTTTTTGATGAATACAAGTCTAGGAAAACAAACAATGGACAGAGGCTGCCGACGTCTAATATACGCGCGTGGTGCGTAACGTGTGCTTACCAGGGTCATGTATTATATATTATATGCGGATATATCGTTGCCCCGGGGCTATTGTTTAAAAAATATAATAATAATTCAATTTTGAGAAGAGGTTAATCTGTTCGGCCTGTAATATGCTGTATATATATATATATATTCTATACAACTGTGTTATTGTTCTGTGTATACGCATTCGCCATCGCAGGCCGTACCACCCCGCGCAGCTCTTTATCGTCGCGATATTTTCCAACGGTTTATACTCACGCGGGCGCGAACCTCTTGAACTACCCCATATACATAGCGATTGCTAACAAATATAAAATGAAAAAAGGATAAAAACATACGTATTCGTACATATACATGTATGTATACCTACGAGGCGTCCCCAGTATAAAATATGTACATCTACGTATGTTTAAAAAAAAAAAAAAACTACCGTCTAAAATTACGGTAGTCGCAGCCGGAACTTTATAATAGTAATAATAATATACTGAAAATAGGATGTGTACGTATGTATTTCGAATCGAGCACCGGTGTGTAAATCATTTATGAAAGAGCGCATTCCTATACACTTATACACACACATAAATATATATGGCGCATTTCGTCTGTACACGTTTTGAACGGATTCCAACACCCAATATACACATGTGTATATGCGTGTATTATACACGTGTACATGGAACATATATATTATATATATATATATTTGTATTTATTTTAATAATAAATATGCTTTTAGTTTACTCCGATATGAAAATTTACACGCAGAAACGCATTTGCACCGTCGATGACGACGAAGATGATGATTATGTACAATAACAATAATAATCATATACAATCGCATATTATGTAACCGCGGGATGTATATGGTTACATATTGTAATATCAAGATGTACACGAATGCGCATTATCATATAGCAGTTTTTTTTTCTCTCGTTCGTGGTCACACGTTTGTACACAACCGCTTTACGGTTTTCCTTTGGTATTTCGAACCTGCAAATACCCGTAATAATGCATAGGCTAGGGAGTTGGGCAAAGTGTGTCTCGATAAAATATTTGTTATTTCGGTATATTTATAACCTCCGTGTGCTTTTCGTAGGTTCTAGAAGACCCGACGGACGATGGCATTAAAAGCACGCTGATCATCAGGAACTCGCGACACGAGCAGTTCGGCGTATACAATTGCACGGCTTCCAACGACTACGGGTCCGACTCGATCGAAATCACGCTGGTGCCAAAAAGTAAGTGTAAACGGCCCATTAACGACGCCCCCTCCCAGGCACCCTTGCCGTTTAACCCCCTCACCGTCCAAAACGCTATGTACACGTAAATGTGTGTGTGTGCGCTATAACGTTGGTTTTCTGTATCGTACAGGAGATTTTATGCTGATCCTGGCAATCGTGGGAGCCGTGGGTGGAATCATCGTCATGGTGTTGATATTGTTAGTCGTTGGGGTTTGTCGCCGTTCCACGTCGCAGAAAAAGAAAAAACCCAATTGTGAGTGTACTACATATATATCTACATTATTATGCTTTTATAAAATACGTTAATATTTACACTACACGTGTTACGCGTCCGTCTCTCGGTGTACAATAATACGGAGGGCTGCAGATGGACCAATAATTCGTCAAATATTGCGTAACATATATATATATATATAGACGACCGAACCTTCATCAAAACTAAAACACATCACGTATTATTAAATTTATGTAGGTATATATATATATATATATATATACCTATACAGAAACGTGATGAATTTCGGTCGCCAATTGTACAATATTTGTTGACTTTTCGCACCAAAGTACCACACTGTATACACAGTACACACGTTCTGTATAACCATAGTCGTCGTGTGAGTAATGAGTGTGTGACACGCCTATATACATACAGCACAACTCGTGGACACACTATAATTCAAATCTGAAAACGAAGTGCAACAATATTTCGATCGGCTGTTGCCGAGACAGCGAGACTATTTAATTAATGTTGAAATCCGTTCTAAAGACCAACGGTTTGAATAACTGCATTCATTTAGAATTTTGAAGTACATTATGTATTAAATAAACCAACCGACCATAATATTGGAATCAATAAATAATAAAAACCTTATTATGTACAGTATATTATATTTCATACCAGTACAAAAGACATTTCACAATATTATTTCGATTTACAGTTCTCGTTATACATTATGCGGTCTAAATTTTGGTACACTTTTGGTTGCATTCTCCGTTTGTTTAACGTTTTCATGATTTTTGCAATTTATTTTTTTATCGTTTTCCTCTTTTTTTTTCTAAACGATTTTAATCCCTGTGTTTTATTATAACCCCGGTTATACATTTTTCGTAAAATCCACGTAAAATCCAAGTACGACCAAACCAAAGTACAGTCACCGAATGAATTATTTTACACTACTTATTGCGGCCTTTTATGTATAAATGTTGTGCTAACCACGCATTAGGTTATACTACACTGCACCCAGAACTGAATAACCCAAAGATGTAGTGGACATTCTAATGGTCAAACTAGTATGGTATGGCCGCAAAACTATATATATACGTATTACCATGATGTTTATGGCTTTATTTATTTCTTATTATTTATGTAGAGTATTAAATTTACTATCGAGTTACATTATATGCGTTCTCCTCGTAAAATATTTGAGGTTTATAATAATACTATACGTACATCCAGTCCAATAACCGTAAAAATATTTATACGCGTTTATTTTAATTAAAAATGAATCTCCGTTGTGGATATAAATATCACGTATGAAATAAAATATATAAACCTGCAAATGTTATATAAGTATATATTGTGACTCGTAGAGGAAAAAATTACGATTATTATTATTACAACGGTCGAGATATAGTATCAGTAGTACCTATATATAAGTGCACTACATAAATATATTATTATACATTAATTCGAAAAGATAATATATCAATAACACATGGTATTATAATATTATAATATTACGCAACGTGCTATAGACTATAGTACGTAATATCGATTTTCTCATAAACATTTTTCATCTCGTCTTATATTCGTCTTATAATATATATATATATATTTTAGTTCAAATCGTGCACAATGAGAATGCGTATCGAAAAGATGACTTAAGATTCAGCAAGCGCAGTGGCTAGAAAAGGGACCTATATATATTATATATATACATTTACCTGAATATAAGCATGGACGCGTAGTTTACTTCCGGTTTATAGTTCGGATCTCCGAAACGCGCTGCTGCAGGAAGGTTTATTATTTTCAAAGCACGTTTTACAGCACACGTCGGGTATATAACGTTATATTTTTTCGTGTCGATTCAAAACAATAGCACGCAGGGTATCACTATCTAAACGTATGTACATATGTATATATATTGAAATCTCGGGAGTTGGAGGTCGGAAAAAAAAATGTCAATACCTACGATACCATCGAATATAGTCGAGACTAAGGCCCTTGCACGTCCATAATAATTCTTACCCTGATCACGTGTCTACGTACAGGCGTCTCTTTCTGCAGACGATTGCGATGCAGCGGTACAATAAAAATACCATATAAAAAATCGCTGTCGCACGCATATGGACCTGCTGCTGCCGCTGTGTATTGATATTATACCCGCGATAATAATACGTACACGGTGGCGCGCTACCTAAACGTAAGTGTGTGCAGTATGTGTTCGGGGCAGGTGCAACGTAATTATCGATTATTCCAATCTTGCGTGTTTCAAGACGGGTTAAATCGCGAGCTACGATAGTTTTTCTACAATCATCTCTGGAATCAATCCCGTGACCCCCGTACAGGCAAAATACTATCCTAAAACCTACCCACCATCATACCATCGTCGCCAATAACTCTAATCAATTGGCGGCGAGCCCCGATCGACTTCATAAGCCTACGGTACTCACCGCCAGGCACGTATACAGGGGAGTTTTGGGGGTTCACCCCCCCCCCCGAAATAATTTTTGTGTAATTTATTTATTTCATATACAAGTAATAAAATTTAATATATGTAGTATTGATTAATAGAAATTTTTTATGAACCCCCCCCCCCGAATTTTTTTTTTTTTTGTACGTGCCTGCTCACCGCACCTCCTTACCAACCAACTTACGTATACCATCGATCACAATATTACTCACGCGATAATATGTTGTGTAAAAATATTATTGTACAATTTATAAAAAACAATACCGCATGTTACATACAGTTTAATATTATAATATGCCTACCTACATACGGTACACGTGACCCACCTCATGTTATACACCGTGTACCGGTTCTTAGCGTAGAAACACACCGCTTACGTCGAACGGTATTCGTCATTATATCCGTCTGGTCCCAATGTATAAATAATACCCTGGTGCACGGGTTTGGTCGCCAATATTATGTATATATATATATATATATATATATATGCATGAACACTGTTCTACTGCAACACACGACCCCACAGACGACTGCAGTCCGTCGATGGATTCCGGAAATTGTATTTTATAATACAATATATACACATCTATGTATATGACGTATACTGTTGCTATTATTATAGTTACGCCGTACTGCATGCAAACACTCAATACTGACAGAAATGGTTGTCAACATACACCTATATAATATAGGTTAGCGGGAGATCGACATTTTAACATTAGTAAATACACAGTAGGTTAAATTAGACATAATATTGTACATAAAATATAATATCATTAACCGTCTAGTATTATTATATTACACCTACTGAGTATATAATAATACTCTGGCGCGTCCTAAGCGAATAGTGCATCCAAGCAGAGTGCATACTTAAAAAATAAAATATTATACACCCTTGTTTTACATTAATTACAGCTCTTAATATTATAATATTACGATGAGACTTTATACTTACAACTTGGTGACAATTTACTCGAAAAATTTCTTATTTACGATAAGACGATAATCTTACGTAAGTATACATATTTCCATGCAGTCAATATATTATTTCTCTTTTATGTTGACACAATAATGAAATCTCTCCTTGTAGATTTGCAGAATTTTATAATCCGTCAAATCATATGATACTAGGTAACTTAAAATTTTCTTTATTTGCGTATTATTATTTTATTTAGTTTCTGTGCGTGCTCTCTTTCTACGTTAAAATCGTACACAACTTGCTAACTATTTCCAGGCGATAGTGTTCCTGATGTTTGTTATCAATTAGTCGTAGAACTAGAATTTATATCTTGTGTATATTGGACGTCAAATAACTTTGTAAAAAAAAAAAACACATCTTTTTTTCTTCGACTTCACAAATAAAATAAAATTCCTTGTAATTATTTAAACTTCTTAATAAAATTTTACTTTGACCGCATATTTTTCTTATACCATAGTTTTAATTAAATCAACGGATATAATCTTATACATTTAACTGTGTATTATTTATTTGTTGTACCGATGTCTGTGTTAGTTTTAATGCGGAAATAATATTCTAGTACTTCCTTAATTACTTTTAAAAAGAATTCTACCCGAACAGGAAGAGTTTATGATTAAATCCAATTAAATGATTACTTATGTATAATATACAAATTGTATTTCATCGATAACAGCAAAAGTAATAAACGTAGAACTGAGGATTTCTTGATTTTGCATACTAGTGCCTACAGTAAATAATCTTATTTTAAGACAGAGTGTGTGTGCCACAAGTATGTTTTCAGATATACAACATAGATACATTAGTACCAATTATTATTTTACATAAATTTGCATATTTCATATTTTACGCTGTTTCAATATGTTTCATGAATTCGAGAAGATTCCAGAAAAAAAAAAATACTGGTTTTCCCGAATTTCAATCAATATAATCTCAAAGCAAATTCTTCAATAGGTTTATAAATTAATAATAAATTGTCATTATAAACGATGTCTCGCTAAACTCTAAACTATTTTCGGACAACCACGGAACAACGTTGTTCGCGGTCAGAACAACAAAGTTTATGTTGTTATAGATTTAGTTGTCGAAAACATAATATTATACGCACTTGTCCTGTATTCAATTATCGTTTCATATTCTTTACGCTCATTACAATCTATTCGAACAATATACAATACTGTTCCTGGCGTGTATAAGAACATGCCACGGTTTGATAAATACGAAATTTTATGCCCTCAGGATTTCCCTTTACCGTTTCTATAAAATGTCCAACCATTATTACATTACAGTTTATAATCAAAGCAAAAATATAACGTTGTTTTAATTATTTAGCATTCTTCAACACTGCATTGAATTAAAAGCGAAAACGATGCGCGGTTAATCCAGGATAAGAATTCAAAAACTTTCCAGGCGAGAATCGAAATAATTGTGCAGTAGTAGGTATACTATTAAATTATATACGGAAAGCCTTTTTTATGTATATATATATATATATATAAATCAAAGACTCGGGGAAGGCACTTGATACGCAGCGGCAACCATCTCTGAGTTCTCAAAGGGACCTGGCGCAAGGGTGCAGGTTGAGGTCGGGTCACGCCGCAGCTTATATAGCTACAAAGTAAATTCCATTTGTGAAGCGATTTTTTAAGGCTGATAGCGGTTAGGATAGCGCACGCGGTTATCGACGGGTGGGCGGCGGCGATCAGATAAAAAAAACGTTAGCCTCTGACAATTTTTTTTAAATTCGCCACGCCACTGCTGCGCGCGATAATGGACGAACCGAATTAACACTAATCGTTAAAGGTTATCGCCGACGACGGTGTGTATATATATGTTTAACAAATCAACCAAAATGCAATATAATATATATAATAAAGGTGCGGCGCATCGTATTAAATGACTATTATTATATAATATGTATTATGCATATTATTTTTTTACGACTGAACTTAATAAATAGGCACATCCGTGTATAATAATATTGTACAGTACATGGTGACAGAAAATGGGTCGATAACTCGGTGTGCAGCGGAAAAATCGGGACTGTAATTATTTGTTCACCTTCGTCTTGCTGTATATTGAAATGTATATTATCATCACGTGTATATAAAACACACATATATATATATACACACACACGCAATATTTGTTCGTTATTGTTGAAAGTCGCGCAGATAAACGATTCGTCCAACCGTGTGCGGACACTACAAATCTTCTTTACAACCACCTCTGTTATAATGCCTCTACCCGACACTCCTCGCTGCGCCATCGTCTATTTCCTCCTCTACGTACAACTCCATCCTAGGTTCCACTTAAAATACCGATATATATACATAATATAAACTCGTTTATATACATATTGTACATTATTATCATAACGCGTGAACAACGACGGGCACCGCACAGCACACGTGCACATATTAGGTATAAATACTTGGCATCCTTCTTGTAATATGTATCTGAAAAGAAAATCTTTTACTTCAACCCCCAACGATCGCGCGCGCAGTGCATGTGTATAGTAGTCATACGCGCAGGTCTTTATGTATATATATGTGTGTGCGTGCGAGTGTGTGTGTGTGTGTGTGTGTGTGTGTGTGTGTGTGTGTGTGTGTGTGTGTGTGTGTGTGTGTGTGCGCGCGCGCGCGGGTAACTACGTATTGTGTGTACGCTACGATCATTATCCGTCGTAGTCTGTACCCACGGCGACACTTGAAGTACCATCAGAAACAACCCCAAACGACCCCGATACGAATTCCCGATAACGTATATTTATATTATACATAATAGCTACCCGTTATATTATAATGAAAGTTTTTCTTTTTTTTCTCTCTCTTTCTTTTATTACCCGTTCTTTGCGTAGGTATTATATATATATACGAACATGCACCGAATATGCAGTAGTGAATAACTTACGATACGTACACACACGTGTAATAATAATTGATACGACACACAAACGAATGTGCGGTCGTGATATGTAGGTATGCAGCTATACCATGGACGGTTTTCGTTTTAATTAAACGCCGTTTACGAAACATGTCCTAACCACTATAAAATACGCTAAAACAAACAATAATAACGACTACACATTCGTTTCGATTTTATAGCTGCGTTTCAAACGGTTTAATAATAATAATAATAATTAGTGGCTTGTCTTATATTTCGTTTTATATACGTCGTATATACATAGGTAGGTTATAGGTACATGGCGCGAGATGCTTATCTCAACGATTCTTTTCAAAATATATCCTATTCCCTTTTACACTTCTAATTAACCACTCTGGTTACTGGAAATGTAGTTAAACACATCTGTCGTGTACGCTGATTCTCACTCTATTTCACCCGGCCGAGACGTGCATGCAGATTAACATAATACCTCACCATAACCGCTGTTGATCCAGAGTCTTTATCAACGTCTTTCGATCCCAAATCATTCCTTCCATTTCATTCACCCCTTCTATCAAATATAATGCCATTATCATTATAATAATAAAATAAATGTTGGAAAACATGTTTTGAAATTATAAATAAATAAAAGATTTGCTTAGTATGCATGCACATATGTTACTTGGGATGCGGTAGGTAGATCGTATATGGTAGATAACTCGAGTTAAATTAAAAAAAACTTTTCAATATGCACGGATTGGTTTTATTCCTCAGCTCTATAAAATAGTTATATTTTGAATGCGTCTACTAAAAGATTATCCTTATGTATTGGTTTTCAGCTCTGTGCTGAAACCGCAACAAAATTTTGTTAATTATTTACAAGTCCGTCGAAGTGCATATTGAGTTTAACTGCGTCTGTGCGTTTAATTAACTATATGGTTTGTGAAATATCGTGCTTGTTAAATTATTTCAATACGTTTTGATAATAACATCCCGTCCATATTAAACTCGTAATAATATATATATACGTTGAAATGGTCTTACCGAAAATTTTAAAATTCGCATCTATGAAATTTTTCTGCACTATCTTAATTATATTTCATTTTTCCGGAGGAAGAAAAAATAACTCAAGTCACGCTTTAACCGGAATGGAAAAAAAATATCTCCCATAAAGTTCTTGTTAAGAAAATATTTTATGTAATATATAAATAATATAATACGCGTGTGTTATTTTTTTATTAATTTTAACCACTATCGAGCAAAATAAGTTATTTTTATATACTTCAATTCTACGCTGTTATATTATTATACTACAACAGTATAACATAATTTTTTAGAATAATTACAATTAGGAGATGAGAAGATTGTTTTGATTGCCCGTATCATGGTTGTTCTGTGTTTGAATTTATGAACAAAATGTGGACCTCGTATATCGTACCGCATATTGCATTAAAATTACTGGAAAATTGAAACAGAAATTCACTTACCAAAAAAAATGTAATCATAGTTTTTCTGTTTAATCTGGGGAAATGTATAATAGTTAGCACATTGCTAAATTTTTGACAGGACCATATTCAATTGTTCAAATGTGACGTATGTGCATAAGCCCTATAACCGGACCTCCCTATTTCTCTGCGAACGTGCGCGTTATTCTGCGGGTATTGTGATTTATTACACGGAAATGACTAAAAACATGTTCGTTATGGTCAACGTGAATACATACGTGAGTTTGCACCGGAAAAGTCTTCGCCCTCGGCAATGTCATATCCTGCAGGAGGGAAGCAAAATTAAATAATGGGTGTCCCTAAATAGAGATTTTATTATAAAATATATACCTAGTATATTCTTTGCAGTGATTAAAATGCAACATACATACACTGGAAAGGGTGATAAATCTATATGTTCTAATGTACCATAACAATTAATCACTAATATCCAGAAGAATATAAAAATCGGGTTTGCTGTTTCGAAAAATTATAGAGTAACACATAATATAAACTCTTTGTGTATATAAACAAAGTTGTTGTAAATCCTGGTGTAATTATTTTTCTTTATCCTTTGTAATGAAAAAATGAAATACATATACATTTTTATTAAATAGTTATATATATTCATTAAACATACGCTTGTAGTTTTATTTTGACAAAAATTAATAAGGCATCAACTGCAATTGACAACAGTATATATATTATATAATATAGTATACGAAAGTCTGACGAATCAACAATATAAGTGTCCAAGTATAGCACATTCAGAACTCGCCTTTAAACCTAGGGAGATATTAATAATTAGCTGTGCAAAAATAATATAATTGTTAGTAATAATGATGATCAGCATATTTATGTATCATTATAACTTTTACGCAATTTTTACGTAACTATATATTTCTATACAAACATATAGTATACATATATGAGTCACGCGAAACAATTCATAAACTTCAACCATCCATCACAACAATATTATCATATCCCATTACTAATTATTATTTAGGCATATACTTGAAATGATTATTTATTTCAAACCCTTAAACACAATTTAATATAATTATTTTATACCCACTTCTTATATTAATACGTACGAATAATAATTTACGACCGGAAGTACCGGATGAGGGCAAAGGAGGAATATGGACAAAAAATATTATAATTCATATAAGCACGTATAAACACGCGAGATAAGTACTATTATACTGCACAAAATATTTTATAATCGAGAATAAAAGTCAATTATTTACATATTGTAATGTTTCGAGTTCGAATTCAATCAATTTTTAATTGGCTTTCCGGGGCTAAATTAGTTACAATTATACAAACAATGTAATGCGTAATGTATCTTATTTATCACTAAATAACAACAAAAACAAATCTTCTTCGCTCTGCGGGTCTATTTATTACAATCACCTCGCCATTCGAATTTCCGTCGAGATTATCTTGTGACAGTTCGTGATGTATTTGGATTTTCATTTTGGGTGGGAATATTTGAATTTACAAATTCAATGACCTGAACGAAAAATGTATCGTTTACGACGATAAACGGAATCAACAGGAAATGACCGAAGATCGACTTTGAGGTCGTCCGCGATCGAACCGAAAACGCTTGTTTTCTGTAGTATGATGTTGACAAACGTCACCATTTGTGCAACAGTAGTCGGACAATACGAACGGGTTCGTGTAACTACGCTATCCGTGTCACTTGCAAACCATGATCGATATCACCTGTCGGAGAAATGCGTGAAAAAAATATGTATTACAAATATACCGTGTTATTGTATATAGGTATATATATATATATATATAACGACACGATTGACTAAGGCCATTAGCATACACCTCATAGCTTTCTTCAATAATACGTGTCTATGAGGGTTAATTTCTTATGCCAGTTTGTATCGTTTCGGTTACCATTTATTTCTTCCCCCCCCTCAATCTTTAATACAACGCGCAGCTCAACAGTCGTCTCGCGCCGACGTCTAGTAGTTGTCACACCGTCGAAATTATATGCTTCTTTAACGTGCACATTTTGCCATTTATGATGTATTATTATCGTAATCGCCGAGAAAATTAATATCTACGTCACCACTTACAATATAATAACAGTGTCACTTAAGACCGCAGCACGCCTGTTATACGATCGTTACCGCGGTATTTTTCCCTATAATATTACTTAAAGTCGTATAAATAATACGTATAACCATATACGAGTATACCTATACATAATAATACATGGAATTCGTATCGCGTTGCCGAATCGATCCGTTTTTTTGTTCAATCAACGATATACAATTTTATAATGTTATTTGTGAATTCTCGTGGCGGTTGCTATTATTGAATTCGATTCGTCCATAGTCATTTTCTCGGAATATGAACGATGCAACACAAGACAGTTGATCCGATAATACATTGGCAAGATAATATTATGTTTTATGAATACGTTTTCTCATCTCATCACGTGGACTTGTCTATAAGTGTACACGGTTTATACCCCGAAAACGCTGTAGGGGTGCTGCATTACGTTATCTCATCTCTTTCAGGCTATACCAAATAATTAGCTCCCCGTCGATTTCTTCGTATTTCAATGTTCAAAAATCCAAGGGGAGAACAACCCGAACACTAATCATTGTGATGACTGCAGATAACTATCATGATACCGATAATGTTTTATAATAAACTGTATTGAATACATTAAACAGTCGTGAGAGAGGTAGAGTGCTTGCGCGTTTTATGTGTCGGACGCTCGGACGGATAAGCGATACGCAACCAAATTCCTAGTATGTAGATAGCCGTCGTTAAAAATTGTCGTGTACATGACGTAAACATTTTAACTAGTTATACGATAATATCATATTATAATACGCACATAATTATTAATTATTATCTATAAATCAATATATTATTATCTTTCACGCTACATATGACGTAAATTACTATTACATACCAGTTACCATCGATACCATAGGGGACCGCGCTCCGGAACGGGTCGTCTATGATATTATGACATTATGAACACTATTATACAATAATATATTCTATACTGTCTAAATACATTTTATTATGTCCCATATACGTCGTGTTTTACGCGTCACAACACAATAATATCACGCGCGTAAAACGAACCGCACTAGGTATATATCACATAGGTACGCGTTAATAAATGTATATATGATATTATTATTAGTGTTATATAGTTATATTATAATGTTATTGGCCGTTAAACATGACCCCACCGCCGAGATTAAACCACATTCCAAAAACCAAACAGATTCGCGCGCTCGTGACATAAAACCAAACGTGCTCGTGTTCCGTATACCAACACCAAGTTATACGCGATGCAGTGTACGTTTTGTGCACGCACAGGCAACACACAAGTACATTTGCTCATCAAGTTTGCGAATGTTCATTGGGCTTTTGGTCCGAATCGATTTAGAACCGAACTCACTCCGATCATTGTACATTATATTATATACCACAAAGCGATAAGCCGTGTGTTCACAGACATACTTATTACGATTGTATGGATTATATTTTCTTCGTGAACTGCAGTACTTAGTTGTTCCGCGTTGTATTACGTAAATCAGAGCACGGAAATAATACCGCCGTGGTGGTTTAAACACGCGCATTAGAATAGTACATCGTAATAATCCTCATATTATATAACAATGGCTGACGCATCAGTGCCCAGGATAGGTCAAAATTTTTTTGACAAAATTATGTTTGAATTCGGTGGGTGGGTATGTGTCTATGGATGAGTAAATAGTAAATAGTACCATGATGTATAGCAATCCATTGAATAATACTCGAATAAAATATTATTTTTACATAAAATACTAGATAATAAATATATTGACGTAATAAACTAGATAATGCGTAAAGGTAGTTAACCGAATAAGAGTGCATAATATATACATATATCCATATATATAAGCAAAAATAATAAGTATACAGTAAAACTCACTTAAGACGCGCTTTAAAAGCGTCTTATGCGGTAATTAAAAAAAAATTAAGCAATTGAAATATCGAGTTAATATTTTGTACTATTGAATATAATTCAACGGGTAATACATTTATGAATTAATTATAATTACATACATATAATGTTTTTTGCTACTTAATTTTATTGAAAAATACCACTAACTATAGCGAAATGACGATTGTACACTTGCGAACGAACTACACTTACAAAATCTCATAATACAATGATGTACCTACACTAAAATTGTAATAAAAGATAAAGATAAAATACGTATGACTATATTTATAATATATAGGTATAGCGATAAAATAAAACGATGAGAACACGCAAAATAGTAAAATATTTTTACACATGTATTAAAATTTGTCGTAATCTGCTGAACAAAAAAGCGTTTAATTCGATGGTATAAAGAAAACCTGAGCATCTTAACTGGTAGTTTTTACATTGACTAGTATAGAAAATATCTATAGGGATTGACGGAAAATGTCGGCGTTTTATGCGGGAAAGGGTTTAGAGCGGAATTGTCTTAAGCGAGTTTTACTGTATATTAAAGAATCTATTGGTATACCATTGATGGTTTGCATTTGTTAGAAAAACCACAGATTCGGAGCTATATCAGATGACATGATATCCAATGCCTGGATGTAAATAATATATTATATTATCACCATCACGTGATGCGCATTATCTATACAATAAATTGTTGTGTATTATATTCTAACACAGTGGTTCTCAATCTTTTTAGGACCGCGACCTAATTTTTGTACGAAAAATTTTTCACGACCCCCATGGTTTTACTTTTTAAAAAGTAAGTAGTTGGTCAAGTAAAATAAATACACGACTTATTTATGACCAATTATGAGTTGTAATTTTAAAACCCGTCGTAAATGTTGGTACTTATATTACTTATATTACTATGATACCTAATATAAGTGTAGAACTACATACATTTCGTGAAATCTATATTGTTCATATAAATTGACTCGCGACCCACAGGTTGGGAAACGCTGTTCTAACGTATTGTTTATATTATTATGCTCGTATACAATAACGATGAACGCGGTGCTAAAATATTGTTGGTCTCTCGTTTCCGCAGCGGATTTCGGTGGCGCTGAATCGGACACGGACAATAAGCAGAGCGCCGGCGCCAAGGAATCGGACGCGTCATCGAACGTGTCGGACATCAAAATGGAAACGGGCACCGGGTCGTCATTGAGCAACTACCGGTACAAGATCGACTACGGGAGCACCGGAGGCCCGGACTCGTTGACCATCAACACGGCCGTTGACGATCAGGTGCAGCGGTCGACCACCCCGAAGAGCGGCAGCGGCGGCAGTCAGACAACACTTACTCGGGGCGGTGGCATACCGCTGGCCGGTCCGGTCCCGGTGGACCCACGTTACGCCACGGCCACCATCAATTATCTCGGAAACCAGAACAACGCCATGCACCATCCCCTGTCCAATGGCACCATCAACGACTACACGGACCCGCTCAACTACGTCAGATACAACAACGCCGTGAGTACTTCATTTATTTCCCCCCCTCCCCACACCCTGTTTGTCGCGAATTTCACTTAGAACGCCCAATGATAATTATTACATTTACTCTTTCCGTTTCGAATATATTATACTCTTTCTGTGACGTGCAGTCTGTAACTCGTATTTATATATATATTTTTTCCCCTTCGTCGTGTATATTATAATCGGTACCGAGAGGGTGGAATACTTTGACCGAACGGATTAATATCCATTTATTTTATGACAACAAAGCATAATAATATCAGACAGAACAATTTATTGTTCGACTCCGCAATATAATTTATTATTTACGTACACTTCAATTGTTTTATTTTAGAGAGTGTATCATTTTCTAATATTCATATTATATACTATATTATCCTTTTTGTTATTATTTATTTAAAAGATTTATACATGATTTGGAAAAGCGTATAATTATGATTCGGATAATACTTACTAAACTTAATAGTTAAATAGTTAATACACACATACACACACACACATGATTGGAATATTGTATAAATAATAATATGTTCATCGTGTATTTACCGAGAACATACTCTCAAATCTTGTCATAGCTTGAGCTTAACATTAATTGGGTAAATGGTTGTTTAGAAAAATATCTAAAACGTTAAAATAATGATTTTGACGCAAATTCTGTAAATCTTTATGGAAAAGTGTAATGTATAGTTGCTAGTTGTTATGAATCGGTTATACTACACCGTGGAGGCAAAGCAAAGTCTTCGTCTAAGGTAATCTTCTTCGCCCCATGGATTTCGGTTAAAATCTTTAAAGCTTTTTCTGACGTATACGTGCTATGCGTGTGATAGTACAATAAATTATTATCATCACTCAGATTTTAAAAATTCAAATTGATTCCGTCCGAACCGAATGACAGCATAAGCGTGCACTTTAAAACGCGATTAGTCCATATCCTACACATACTTAGCTATACGACGTGTACTGTTGAACATACTCCCAAAAACATCATCGTTTTATTAATTTCACTTTATCGCGTGTACCTTTCGGAGGGTCCACCGGGGTTTTGATAATATGTACATGTGCCCACGCTTATACATGAACCCAATTAAGACGAAAACAGACTCGTAAGTTTCTACACGAGTAGATTTGTTGTAAAAAAGCGTGTTCCAACGACAGATGTATCTTAATGACGTGTGGCGTGGAAGTTTGCTGCATACAACTCATTTTACCGTTTCACAACGTTTATCATTTAACCGCGGTTTTTCGTGCACGTTCGGGGACGATTTCGATATTATTTGCAGCGAAACGATGACAATGACGACGGTGCTGCAGTAATATTGTAACGCCATTAACCCGTCTGTGTTTATAAAAATGTATCTGTTGTACAATACATCAATACGCTACAATGTGTACACAGTACACAGAGAATCTCGTCCAACAATCTGGGGTGTATTATTATACATATATTATGCAATCCATACAATATTATAATTGACCAATTGAAATTTGTCACCTCATTCGCTCAACCTTTTTAATTTCTATGTTAATCCGATCAGCAACGGTAGCAACTTTGTACTATATCCCACAACGTACTCCATATGATACGTACGTTGTGACCAATAGACGATTTTTATTGATCTAATAACGTCGATTCTGTGATCACAAAGTGGGTACGTCAAGTCTCCCGCGGACAACCGCGACGACATCGTGGGATTTTTTTTGTTTTCCAACCACGATTCGTTCTAACGGACGAACTTTGTTTTCATTCAGAATAGCGTACACGAATAATGTGCTCAGTGTATATTATCGGTTTTATCTACGGAAACGTCAAAAAAGGTCATAAATATCAATTTCCCCTTTGAATAAAACCGCGTAAAGGATTCGATTCGGTTCCCGGTGTCCTGCGATTATAATATGATAGCATATATGTGTAAAGTATTAACGGTAATATTTTCACATGTACATTTATGTAAAGGTTCTATTATATATTTAAGAAACTCGCTATTCTTCTACAATAATACAATACCAATGCATTAACGTGTTCACACTAACTACGAACCGAAGTCCCTAATCCGAGCAACATCCTGCTTCAAACTGTTTTAACCCTTAGGCGACACTGCAGGAGACAACAATAAACATTTGAAATTTTCGAACATCAGTCACAATTTTTGTCAATCCTTCGTAGTGCACCCCGTGCGGCGTGCACATATCACTCGCCCTAATACGGAAGTGTTACAGCCACACCGCGTCACCGTGCAATTAACACGTCTTACAAATTATAATAATATCAAGCTGTCTGATGAATATTTACGCGAAATGTCGAAAAAACTTGCATAACTGTTATATTTTTGCCGTGCGTTTAAGCAATCATAACGAATGAATAAGAGGTCGAAACAGTGTGGCGTGAGAAATGGAAGGAAAAAAAAAACAGGAAAAAAAAAAAGAAGAAAAATTAAAAGTTTATAGGCATACCCCCGGACGTATATTATGTATTATTTTCAAAGGGCATGATTTTACGCAAACATTCCTTGACATTTGCAAAATGTTTATGTTTCGTATTAGCTGATAAAAACACGCACACGGTCCTTCGACGACTTAAGACATAAATAAATATGCATACGTTTTTAAATCAATGTGGTTATTTATATGCGACCGCGATATCGATCGAGTCATTTTTAATGTGAAAACGTTATGTATTGTTTTACTATCCTGCCACCACGGATTATAAGACGAGAAACCCGTTCGTTTTCGGTAAACAAAAATAATAATCTTCGGGCGATCACAATAATATATATATATATATATATATATATATATAAGAGAACAAGCTTTTTTTACGTACCAATTTTATGACGACACTATTTGACTTAATTCCAATTTTTTTTTTTTTTTTCACAAAGTTGTTTCAAATACCTTCTTGAGTGACATTACATCACCCGATTTTTAATTTTTTATTTTTTTTTTTGGAGGGGGAGAAAGACGGGGGATTGTATTTTTATGTTCCAATTTTGTGACAAATAAATAAATTTTATTTACCTTTTATCAAATTTTTTTTCACAATATTGTTTCAAATTCTCTTTTGAGTGTCACCACATTGTCCAATTTTTCAATTTTTTTTCGTCTGAAGGTAGGGGGAGAGGCGATGTATTGTATTTAAAGGTTACGGTTTTTTGGCGGCAAAACCTTTATAATATGATTTTACGATTTCTTTTACAATGTTGTTCCTTGGAAGTTATAGTGATGTTTTTGTTTTACAAATTTTGGCAAGAATAATATAGGAAAGAGAAAGATCAATTATGTTTAGATGTTATACGCATAAATGCAAGTAAATTCTCTAAATTACTCTTACAAATTGTGGAACTGCAAATAATAATGGTGGATACATCACAGTATTGTAAATAAATTAGTGAATAAATCGACGAATTCACTGGAATAACTCATGCAAAATGTGTACCTAAATATAAAAAGTTTAAAAATTAAAATAGTGGATGGTTATGCAAACACAATATTTTAACAACAACAAATAATTGAGCTGATAAATTAGAATCGTAAATAATTAGTGGATTTAAAACAATAGAAAAAGATTACTTTTTTTAGTAGTCGACAGTGAAGAATCGATACATTTCCTACAGTTTTTAAATTTAGAAATACCATCTAATATACCTCCACGTAAAATATCAATTAAAATTGGAATTCCAATTATATTATTAAAAATTTTGAATTATCCTAGATTACGTAATGGGACTTTGTATCACGTCTCTCACAAAAATGTAATTAAAGCTGAAATTTTGACAGGATGTGTTAAGGGGAAAAAAAATATTTTTACCGAAATTCCATAATACCCAACGGTTTTCTAGTTCAATTCAGAAGAGTTCAGTTTCTAATAAATGCTTATATTACAATGACAATAAATAAAGTACAAGCTCAGACATTGATTCATTATATAGTGGATTTGGAAAATAACAATTTCTCACATGTACAATTGTATGAAGCATTTTCTAATGTTGGAAGACCGACAATTTATACGTTTTTTCACTAAAAAAAAAAACTATGAATTTCGTAGATCAAAAGGTTTTGAATCAAGTTGTAATTATTATGAATTAAGTTAAACCATAAAAATTATTATATATTACATGGCTATTTTTTATAATGTAATAATATATGATCAGTTAAAACTTAGAACCAATATAAATATCGAAAAAAAAAAATACCCGTAGCCGAAATTGTTGAAGCTACAGATTAGAAGGAAGACTGGTCAGAAAGAAATGAAGGCTAACCAACCATAGCTATGTTCTAAATAATGTAATATGTATGGTTATTTCCGTTAAAAACTATGCTCCTACCAAGACTGTTCCATGTGAAGCCAGGTTATTCAGCTAGAATATATATAAATAGTCCATTAGCTTAATAGAAAAAATAAATGTTCTGAACAAGTCCCGATTTTCAAGCCTGAATTTAGCTCTCGTTCCACCAGAATACACACCGAATGTACGCACGTACTGTATAAAATATTATATACTTGTCATATGCTATATATATATATAATCGTAAACAATGGGCTTATATCATCCCATTTGTGCAGTATATACACAGAGTGTCTAGCAAGTTAGTATAAGCCGTTTCCAGTAAGATGTACATATATATTATATATCATAACCCGGTTGATTTGTATACCCGTTTACGTAAACTTGACGTATATTCAAGTTCCTTTTTTATTATTTGTTAGCCAGAAAAAAAAACACTATTTCATGTCGGTAAATAAATGTTTTCGATTAAATCCTTCATCTCGGTGCAGTTATATTTCAAATGAACGCATTGTGAATTGATAGATCGGTGGCGGATACATGTGTAAAATTTCAAGAGATAAATAGTGGAGACGAACAATTATCACGTGTAGTGTAATTTTACCGGAGCAAAGGAACGGTTGAAACATATTTTTATAACATTCTTACGCATATGAAGTATATACCACGGTATTGGTATTTGGCGTTCACCTGGTCGTTAATTGGTATACTTCGATTTAGTATTTCAGTTAACCGTTTTATCGTAATATTATGATATTACTTATTACTTGGTATACAGTATTATTATACCTACTTGCTTATAAATGCGTCACGGATTAAAACTTAAAGATTTCGTTTAGTTTTGTCACGGGCTATTTTTGCATTTTATGTGGGTATTTATATTTACATTATACTAACGTGTACTTAGTAGAGTAACGAGACCCGACGAGGATTTCGTGGTTTTGTGCAGAAAAGTTGGAAAATTACACGGGCACTTGCACACCTATGCGCATACTAGAACCGTGTGTTTATTCAAAGGGTTTTTGACGTTATTTCTATTGTTTGTGTGCGAGAGAAATTTGCACCAACGAGTGTAGTGTGTCTTACACACACACACACAAGCGTGATACACGAGTTGGGTATTTAACTTATGCAGTCCTTTCAACGGAAAAAAGAAAAAGGATAACAGCTAGGGTATACTATTTACAATATGCGCGTATACAATTCATATGGGTTAACGCGATACACACAAGGAAAGGATCTATTGTTTGTTATGCTTATGCTGTTTATATAATACATAGGTATAATGTTCAATCCTGAATATGTTTTTAATTTATATTCCGTCCGCCACGCTAGGAGTGCTATTTTTCTTCCCCCTCGAAGAAGCATGAAGCTGATTTCGTTTAAGCAGTATGGGTATCACGTCTAATCACGTGAAGCTTGATGTGTTATTGAGTGCTCTTTAAAACGAGAAAAGATGTCAGAATAAATTTCACTGAAACTGAATAGTAATACGCGGGTCTCCTATTTTCATCCGTAAATGATATTCTGTAAGAAGAATAAAAAAAAATTATTTATACAGATTGAAGTCAACTAGCATTTGAAATTGACATGTATTTTTTTTTTTGTAAAAAAAAAAAAACATTTTAAATTGAAAAAATAAAAATCCTTAGCATTGATTTTATCTCCAGAACTATAATATTATATGTTATTTTATATGGAAAACACTTCATCGTATAAGTACATCAATCAATCAGCTCGCGGAAAATAAAACATTTTAAGAATTTCATTTAACGTGAATTCGTGAAATTTTATTTAACTTACTATACCTATTACCCCCCTATAGTCCTACAGGATCAATGTGTATCCGAAGTAATTTTGTATAAATATTTATACACACGTGGCACATAGATATAAAAAAAATGTATATAATTTGTTCGAATGCTATAATAGACACCAATTAACGTGGGCGTAATTCTTTGTTTGAATACATAATCCGTTTAAATATATTTGTATCAAAATAGGTCATCAACAGCATTTTTAACATAAATCGTTTGATTTTCGTATTTACTACTCGTGGATAATCGATGTAAATTATTACACTACATTAAACGCTTAAAAAAGTCCTCAAAGAGAATCAGAAAGAATCGGTTATCTTTTTTATTATATACTCCTCTCCCCACCCCCTCCTCGATTCCATCACGGAAATTTCTATTGTTCTTTTGATTTATTTTTTCCGCCCATTACACATCGTTCGACTACCGCTTTACAGCGCGTGTTACCGATTCCGACAATCATAACATATTATTCCTACATACACGGATGGTATAATTAATCATAATATTTAATCTTACTCGGCGTGGGACATATCATTGTGTATTAGGTACTAGATAGTCGGTACAACACTCACACGTTGTTCTACAGGCAATCCGATCGAGTGGACAATGAACACGTTTGCCACTCCACCGTTCCGCTCGTTATACATCATGTGCGCACACCACGTTTATCCCCGGCCTTTTCGTCGTGTGTTACTCATTTTCACCGTCCGTGTATAAATAATTAATTGTTAATCAATTTATCGGATCGGCGGCATGTGTTGCACACATGTGTTGCTGTACAAACGTCTATCTCCTCATATCAGTTGCAGTGCGCGTACGCTATAATATGCTATTATATACGAAATCCAAATGAAGTTTTCGGAGAACAAAAACCGTGAAAACGTACTTACGCGCGTGATGTAAATTTTCATATAATCATCAAGGGGAAAAATCAAATTTACAACTACAAGTGTATGTAACATTAGACCTGACACCATTTCAACTGCAATAATAATTGCTGTTATTTTATACCTTTTTACGTACCACTTTTATTGTACGATCGAAACCACGTGCTCTACGCAGCATTCGGACCTTTTTGTTTTTAAATAAAAAGAGAAAAATGGCAGATACGATCGAAATATTATATAGCATTACGTGTTCGTTCATAATAACAATATATTATTATGTACCTATGTATCGTGAACTCCGTGTCTTCGCTAACGAGTCATTCCGAAGATTTTCACTAAAATGTTTTGCACGTGAACTATTGTACATTTGTACTACTATTTGTATCTCTCCCAGAATTTAACGTATTTCGATTGTTGTAGCCAATCGCCTTCATGATTCTGCCTTGAGTTGGGGGCACTGAAACCCATTTCTATGTAAGGTGGTTTCATGGGACTCATTCTTATTGATCACATTTTTCTCAGCTTTATCGACTCGGGTTTTTCGAACATGGTACGAATATCCGAATTACATATCCGAAGTACCCCACTCAGTGGTACACATAATTCTCGGAAAATATCTGAGCGGTTAATATGTGTCCTGCATCACTATGATACGGATAAATAATAGGGGTGGAAAGGACGTGGAAATAATAACGATCCGATGAAAGAAAACGCAATAGACATTTTATTATATAGTATCGCACGATATCCGTTTACAGAACGTAACACAACCAATTACAACTATAAGTATTTCCTGCAAAATGGCATGGTTTACGAACGACGGATGTACACACGTCATGTAGGCGAATTAAAATGTTTTACACGTCGGATTGGGTGCGGAATTAAAGTGACGAAAATAATAATTAAGCGCGGTTGGGTAAAATTTCAAAAGACAATGCCATGTGGTATAACTAAAATATAGCACGATCGGTGTGAGTAGTTACACCGAGATTTATTACGACCGCATTTCATTAGGAATCTGGTTTCTGAGATCAATCGACTGTCGACCATTGCACGCGAAAATATCAAGATCAGCAAAGTATGTAAGTCAGTGGTGCACAACTTGGGGGCCACGACATTTTTTATAAGGGGTCACCAATCATTTGATACCAAATTAAAAGGTTGGATTATTGTATGTAGGGGTTGAAATAAATAAATTCTTTGGGTACTTGGATCAAAATATAAGTTGTGCACCACTGTCATATTTCAGTTCATGCCAAAAACATCCGTGTATCGATGGTACAACTTCGAAATAGTTTATTGTGCGCCACATAGTGTTCTTATCTGTCTATTATAATATGACATAGTATTTTTGTCCTTTTTTGAACGTTTTCGATTCGGCTTTTAATACTATATGTAGTATTCTTCAACCACAGGTTTTATTAATATAGTATTGATTATATATAATAGCCATCTGATCGTACTTTCTGTTTTATGGCTAATAATACAATATATCTTTCGACCGTATATCGGTATCGCGTGAATTTGTGTATAACATAAGGTTGTTTGTTACTTCCGAAAGATTAAGTTTTTGTTATAATTAACGTGTAAATATTACGTTGGTGTGTTCGTGGACAATCAAAGTCCCCTCCCACACGGTTTCACGTGTCATGTAGTATAAATATTATATAATAGGTACTCATATTTATAAGTAATACAAAATATATATAACAAATATACTTGTTGCAAGGGAACACCGCATGTGGTAGGAGAATTTCGTGTAATAATAATATCATTAATATCGTTTAATAATTAAAAATGTATATTGCATAGTAAACACGAATGAATTTCGTTCATAATGAATAGAAAATAAGTGGTTTAGTGGTCACCTCTTAATTTATTTTTTCCCTCCATTTTTTTTTTTTTTTTGGTTAGCAAATCTGCACTAAAAGTTTCTTGCATTAACTTTCAAGATCGGAAATTACACACCAGTGGTACTTAAGAGTCTAACTTAAGAGTGGTCTAACTACCTAGTTTAACGACTTTAACCGTAGTTTTCCAAAGTGTAAGAAAACTGAAAAAAAAGAAATTGGAAATAAAGTTAACTTACAGTTCAATAAATGTTTATACTTATTTTGATGAAATAAGTAAATGTTAATTGTTTACTACAATATGTTCGCTTCTATATCACTTAACAACTTTTTCTACAGTTGTAGGTCTCTGATACATAATATGATAACGTAAGGTCGTTTTAGCGTTTGTACGGATGGACATCTGATGGTTTTAATATAAAAGATAAAAACGTTTCACATTAACATATCTGTAAATATTGAAAAAGTAATTAACATGTTTTCAAGATCATCTAGAATGTTAAAGAGGGCTTTTTCATTCTTATCGACTTTCAATCTTATTTGATTTGACAAATTAATTTATCATATTGCTGTTAAATTAGGTATATGATATACATTGAACTTTCATTTAACTTTTGTACAAATATTTTATACTCTTTTCTGGGTAAGTACCCAACATCTTTTGTTGTCCAAGTAATAAAATAAGTGTACTTTTCTGTTTGGCGTATTATTATAATAGCACGTATGCATATAAACGTTTTATCCACCAAAAAAAAAAAAAACGTAGTGTCCAGTGCTCGTATGTATTTGAATAAAATGCCTTGGTCGCGGGTCACTTTTTCATTCTTTGACCCGCCCCTGTACGAGGATTATACCTACTACAATTTTATTCGGTTCGTCTTCAGTAACCCGGTTGGTCTTCTCCGCCAAACCGTCGAGCTCCAGCACCCTCACGCGGTCCGATCATCCCAAGTTACACCGTCCGGTACGCTGGGTTCGACGATGATCGTTTCCTTCAAAATGATTCTCTACTGTGTTGTGTTCCAATCGTTCGCCTATTTGCCCCGTAAAACGTTACAATCGTAGGTTTATATAGCAAAAACAAGAACAAAACCAAACTCCCCCTCTCCCACTGCCGTGCAACACACTATATATAATCGCACGTGTCTCGATTTCAGGACCGGCCGACCAGCAGCAACGGTTATATAGCCGCGGACCGGTTGTACGATCTGAACCCGATGCCGCCGCTGACCATGATGATGTCGTCAGCGTCGTCGCAGTCGCTCAAGCCGCACAAACCGTCGTCGTCGGACCCGTCGGCCGTCGGTTTACCCACCAGGAACGGCGGCGACCCGGCCACGTTGCTGCAGTACTCGGCCACGTACGGCAACCCGTACCTGCGGCCCAGCTCAGCGCAGTGGCAGCAGCAGCCCGTGCAGAAGTTGGACGCGTACGGCCGCCCGGAACCGCCGCCATACAGCTCGGTCAAGAACAAGCGGAAAACGGTGGCCGGCGCCAAGGCCGCGACCGTGCCCGTCGGGCCCAACTATCACATAGGCGTGGCCAAGCGACAGACGCTGGCCACGCACGTTTGATGGCCGCCCCGGAACACCCGGCCCCCGGCGGGAACAAAGGCTGATAATATTATTATTACTCATTACTATTATTAATTAATATTATTATTGAAAAACCATATGTTGATAATATCGTACGCATAAACATAATGATATTATACATTATAAACTACAAACAAACATAATACATCGACGGTGTTTTGTTAAAAGGGCGTATACCAAATTTTGATTTTTTTTTTCTCAAATGAAACTCATTAAAAATCCAATTTTAAAGATAGAACATTTATTTATACATTATATATGTTAAACACGAGACTCCGTGGAATTAAAATTACTTATTATATTGTCTAGAATACATTTATACTTAATACTTTATTAATTTTAAAAACATTAATGCAGTGTAGGCCCTTTTAACAATTTGCATTTTATAAAAGCCCTTTTAAAAAACATATAATAATAGTGGTATGAGAGCCCTTTTAACATTTTAATATCTACAGACGCTTTTTTAAACAAATCATACATTCAATGTGGTATAAGCCCTTTCAACAATTCTATGTAGATTATTTTAATTTTTTAAATAGCATTGGATATCTTGTATTCGTCATAGCTATTTTATTTTTTTCGTAATTTAAGAATACTCCCTTTTAACAGATTATTCTTGTAATTTTTCTGAAAATGTTGATACCAAAAACGTATTTTTTGATTTTTAATGATACACGCCATTTTAAAAAAATACCGTCGACTTATTATATTATAGCGTGTAAAGATATATTTAAATAACAAACGACAACGGTGCTCAGTTGTTGATGTTAAAGGGGCAGAAATCACCCGTTCGCGTCTGACACCATTTCGCGTTTCAAAATACATTTTTCCACGCATACTCGTATAATATATCGGTAGGACTCTCGACGCTTTTCGTAAACCGTGTACGAACTAACTCTGTTATCATTTGACAGCACTTAATCTCCACGGGTTAGAGTGATGCGCAAGCCAATACCAATATAATAATATAGTCAGCATAACAATCAGATAAATACTTCAATATTTCATCACGTACTTAAATTTAAATAGCATTTCTTTAAAATGTTATATTCAATAGTAGAAACCAAAATTAGAAATATAAAAAGTATAGTATTATACTCGAAGACTGCAGCAGTGCTTTCTAATACGCAATCGATCGATGACGGTGAATACTAAATAATTGTCGAATGATGCGGACAGCCCCTTTCACGAACAACCGACATTATTATAATATGGTTTGTTTTATCATTCTATTGTATATATTTTTTTTTATCATGAACGTTTCGTAGTTGTCTCTCCTATAAACCCCCACCCCCTTATCTCTCACTCCCGTATTCGCATAGATGTTTTTTAAGGAATACTAGAATATGTACATTGTACAGTTTTCGGCCGACAGGGTTGCACATCGAGCGTGTGTTTTCGAGTTTTCCGACGGAAATATTTGTAAAAACAGAAAACCATGTACCGCGAGTGCGCAGTTGATATTAAACACACAGGTATGATTTGCGAATACAGCAAACCCACTATTCCCCTCAGTAGTCAAAATTGTGTCGTACCCACGACGTATTGTATTTGTACGTTTGTGTCTGTAGTTAAATCGAAACGCGAGTAGCGCATTTTATTTTAATTTTTTTTTTTTTTTGTATATAATTACGAACTGTTTACATTTTAGCCAACCAATTTTCAGAAGAATTGGAAACGTATTTTATTCCTCCCAGATAATTGTTTATAGTCCTTTTTATTGTTTTAGAAAATTATATTATTACGATTAAATTATCGTAGCTATTAAAATTGAACGAATTATAATTATGACACAGAAAGATATTATATTGATAGATAAAACTATTTTTCTTTTTTCTGTGATAAAAATCCTACACTGATAAGGTATCCGATAAGTACTGTAATTGCATTTTTTTTTCGTAATAATCGTTTGTTATTGTTATAAAATATGTATAAATGTCTCATATACATAAAGACAAAACTAGTTACCTAAACCAAACTTTATATAATAGATACTTTCTGAAATTTCAAATTTTATTTGTACAGTTGTCACGTGGCTCATTCGATTAGGCATAACAGTCTCAGACCTACCGTGATTCAACATTTAAACAATAATTTAAATAAATGGATATAATGAATTATTTAATTAACCTTCTGATAATAGCTAAAGAACAAATAACTATTGTTGTTTCTATTTCAAAACGATTTTAGAATACAATAAAACGATCGAATTCGAATAATTGCTATAACATTAATTGTCAATACATTTCGTATTCAGAGTTGAAACATCAATGATATGTATAATACAGACAGTGTTACAATTTCTGAAGTAAAAAAAAAAAAAAAACTGTAGGTAAATATAGTATAATAGTAGTAATATAATAATTATCGAGTACATTAGTATAGACAATATTGTTATGCGTGTGCCACAGATTCGATTGAAAACCAAATATAATAGGTTTGATCAACCGCGCGCTGACCACCACCGTTCCAAGGTATTGAACAACTCAAATCCCGAACCGGACCTATCCCCTAAATCGTTTATGTGCGCAAAACTATGAACGTATAGTAAGCTCGAAGTCGCTTGATGTGGGGGAGTATACGACCGGATCCGAAACTTCTTGGGTAGCTCTGAAACCGTATACGTTACATGTTTTTATGCACCTGTCTATTGTGCACACGTTCGCGTAATGTTCTTATGCGCTGAAACGCGTTAACTAAAATGCTAATCGCTGCTGCACGGATGTATCGCGGAGTTTCCGCAAATACAACATTGCGATCAGAGGTGGCTTGAACATGTAAAAGTGTAAAATATATCAAAAATGTCAGTGGGTGTTCATCGTTTATAATATTAACATTTTTTTTTTTTTTTATATTTGAAATAAATATAATTACAAAATTATTAACAATAATAATTTATTACGTATTATAATAAACAAATGGATAAATTGTCCATGATTCTCATCTTCGTTGCGCTGCATAAAACCAATAAATGTTATAATACGTAAAAACATAAAAATCCGTTTTTTAATCATGAGTAAAATATAATAATATAATATAATATAATATTATCATGATAATATTTCTAATTAGTAATAACTCGACCAAACTGATTTTTTTTTTTTTGATAAAATATCAAATTTGTGCAGTAGTGGGTGGATGGTTGTAATATTTTAGGCTTTTCCCAGTCGACTAGAATTGTTAAATCGCCACTGATCACGATCGGAAAAAACTTTATTCGTTGCGGCGAATAGCAATCATTTCGAAAACAATACAACGCGATGAACAACAACAACAACAACAGCTATAGGTGTCGGTATACCTAGTCTCGGTCTAAATACATAGTATTGTGTAGTATAGTCATCGGACCTTATTTGCCACGCGTTTCTTTATATTCTCGGCATGGTACCATTTGCACCCGTTATACGCGTATAAGTAGATAATAATAGTATACATTATTATAATGTAGTACGTATTTACGTACCGCATTTAGGATAAAATTAATTTACGTACGTATTTTTAAGTTTTTATGTTCCAAATGATTATATTATTATTATAATATGAAATATATAAATGATCTTTACGTTTATCGTTATTATATTACGATAGTGATAGTTAAATATTTGTGGAAGAAGAAAACAATTTATGTTTTGTTGTTATATATACCTATATACGATTTATACGTGCATCTCAACATATTTATATTATATTAATAATATTATGTGTTCTCCCTTTTTTTCTTTTTTTTTTTTTGTTATTTGATCGTTATGTATAACTTATATATTATGTATTATGAAATCTTGATGTGTACCTATATAGTTTGCGAACGATAAAGAAAATATTACAATATAGTATATAGAAACTTACTTAGATAAATGTGTACTTAGTGTTCTTTTTTTTCAATATTATTATTATTCTTGTTTTTCTTAAAAAAATTACTATATATCATTATTGTAATTATTATTATTATTATTATTATTATTATTATTATTATTATTATTATTATAACTATTATTAAATGTAATTATATATTGCGTACGGCGCGATGCATACATAACTATTATTTTAACGTGTATATTATATAACTGTATATGCCATTGTCGTATGTAAATTCAACGTATAAGTGTGAATATATAATATATATATTATAAAAATATAAAAATAAATTTCGAAATTTTCATTTTCATTTTGAGTTTTTCTATGATACGTATTGCGTACAACTACGATTGCCGATTTACGACCTAAATAGATGTCATCTACTTTGCGAACAAGACGAGCGCAAAACAAACCGTGTTTTCTTTATTTATCTTTATTATTTTTTCAAAAGTATTCTACTTGTAGTTCAGTCAAAGCGGTCCGTCGTGCTCGGTGAATATAGAATGCACGCAAATCCTATGTTGAACGAGGACGGCCAGTCACAACTATTTATAAGTATTTAAAGTTTAGACAAGCAGCTCTGGGTTATTGCAACGCACTTATGTTTTGCGAAACTTTTCCTCACTACCTTGTACGTATACTCGCTACCCCGCTTATCGAAACTCGAAATATTGTTTAATTCTTAACTGCCAAAGCTTTCGGAAAAAAAGGAAAACATTCCGGAACGTAGAACTATGGAAAGTCAAAGTATGTACCTATGTTTTAAAAAACATATCTCAAATATAATGAAATTTATTATTATTAATGATGAAGTTTATTTATATATGTACCTACCTATATTTAAACTTATTTACACGATTTTTTGAAGAGTACATCATACCTGGCGTATGAAAATTCCAGGCTGATATTTTCCTTTAAAGCTTCAAGTATTGTACTCCACACATTTATTTTAACCTTCATTCTCGAAGAAAATTAATTTTTATTCATCCTGGTGAGCGGAAAATACACTGTTGACAAGTCAAAGGGAAATAACTCTCTCCTGCGCATATATTAAAATGAAATGACAACTATATTATCAGGATAAGTACCTATCTATTAAATAAGAATATTATATATTCATTCTAATTTAAAGCAGATTCAGAACATTATATAGTTAATTATTATTCTACAAAAGTTTAACTACATTTTTTTTCTAAGAACATTAAAAAAAGCTCAAACTCTGATAAATTATGTAAAAATGTCTTTGGAATGAATTCGAAAATTGTGTAGTTTTCTCGAGTTAAACAAATCGACCAAAATCCGAAACTGTAAGCGAGGTGACAGTTAAAAAAATGACTTTATGTATTATATTACGTAGAAGGTTGCGTAATAACAATGTAAAACTGTTGAACTATTTTGGTACATTTCATATTCGTGTGAGTCATGCGTGTGATTGAATCTACTGACAAGACGTTTTCGTGGGAAATGTCAAAACGGATTGTTCATACGCCAATTCGCTGCAAGGTAAATAACAACAACATTAATTATTTCTTCAGATTTTTTGTTGTCGATACCTAAAATAACAAATACCTATACAAATCTACGCGCAGGTAAACAAAGTCATATTATGGTACTTATAGTAAAATGAAAAAATGTACGTTACATAGTCAGTAAGTGTATAAAAAATACTAATATAGTATGTCATTTTTAATAATCTATACGACTATACGTAAACATCTCCTGTTAAAAAAGGAACGAAAACGAAAACATTGGTTTGTTATGCGCTTTTATTTAAATCTATTAAGTTTTGACAAAAAAAAAAAAAAAAACCGAAAAAACTAACCCTCATATTGTTTTGTACGTGGATCAGATTTCCAAAGTATGTGGCAAGTTTTTATTTTTTTGTGTCTCATGCGCGTATACATATGAATTATATTTTTGTACCCTAAACACGTGCTTTTAAGTTTGCAACTTGTGTGCGCGAATCCCGTGCCTTATTAAAAAGTTTGAAGTGCCTTTGAAGTTAATGCCTGAAACGTACAGAATAAGGACCATATGTTATCGTGAGAAATAAATATTATTTATGTACTTTATATATAAATATATAAATATTTCGTGTCATGGTGTTTGTTATCGAATTTCTCCGAAACGGCCTGACCGATTTTCATAAAAAATTATTGTGTATATTTGGTTTGAGAATAGGACATAAATAAGTTTTATACCATTAAATATTGAGCCAGCCTGGATGTGTTTGCGCGTCAGGAAAAGTGCAATTACCAGTAATTGAAACACCGCTGAACCATTGAAAGGTTTACTCATCGGTATGGATCCAAATTCAAATCTGTTCCTGAAGTCCATTCGCACGTTTAATTTATGCGTTCAAATGACATCGTATGGAGCAACACAAATAGTCAACAATAAAGTGTCTAATGGTCAAAAATTAAATTCAACATTTAAAATCAAAAATCCCGTGTGAAGCTGAGTTACTCAGCTTGTATGCATATTGTATATTATATATATATAACACTTGTCCCACGTATGTAATGGCATTATGTAAAAACGATTTGACCGATTTAGCTGATAATTGTTATTATTATTTTTGTTGTTATGTTAGTAATTGCCAGGACAAGATTTATAGGATAGTTTGTTAATGAGCCAGCTTATAAAAAAACCAGCTAATCACATTGCAAATTTTAAATTTTAGTTGTCATAGCAACATTACAAATATTTATTTTTTATTTTATTAACTTAAAGTTACCTAGGAAATATTTTATGTTGATTATAATCATTGCCAACTGAAGTAAGCAATTTATTGTGTTTTCTATTTTTTTTTTTCTTTCTCATTTTGATAAGAAAAAGTTGGATTTCATAATTATAAATCCCCAAAAAGAAATAAAAAATGTTGAAATGTTAAATATAGAACTACTAGCTGGAAGCTATGGGTAAAAAATCCGATGAATATTTTGGTTTTATGATGTAGAGCTCGCTAAGAAACGACAAAACGTAAGAATTTAAAATGTATCATGGTGGTTTCACAATAGATATACAATAAGAAGGGATTTAAAAAACGTTGATCCCAGCCAAGACTACTCCATGTATTTAACTACAAATATTCGTAGGAGAGTACCTACTAAGTAATAATTTTCCACATTTAACTCTTAAAAGAAGTATTAGGATTAGATACTATGATAATGGCTTGATTAGAACATCAAAATTGGTCGGTAGTTTCCTTATTTTTGATGTAGAAAACTGTTACTATATAATGTTTATACTACATCGTATATAGATTAATTACAATTTTCAACCTGATGTAACACCAGTGGTATTATTAGCATTTATATAATCATATTACTGGAAAATTAAATCCCGAGAAAGTCCAGGTAACGAAAGTTATATTTACATAAAAGGGTTAATTTGTTAAAAAGGTAAAGATGGAAAAAAATAATATCCCTAGCTGGAACTTTCCTATGAGCGTAAGAAATTTGGTCAGAAGGAGCTTAAGGCTAAATATATAAATATTGCCAACATGCGAAAAAATGAGACAAATCGGTAAAGGCGTTCTTAAAACATTATGGCGTCATACCGGGAAGATAACTGAAATATAAATTAATTTTTATATATTATATAGACAATATGTAACTTAAGGCTAACCAAACATGGCTAAGCTCTTATAATGTATGGTAGCATTCCATTAAAAACTATGCCCGGTCAAGACAGCTAGTATGTGTATATATATATATATATATATATATATGTATATAATTACCTGAGAACAAATATTGTAGAATTTCCCTCCACCAAGAGCTTATGTCTAGTTTTGACACTCCGAGACCGCCTCCAAATTATTTAAAGTGCACGCGACTTATAATCATTGATTATTACGAACAGTATTGTAAAACTGCAGAGCCTATTTCTGCAGCTTTAGATATACGACACCACACTTTTTTTTGCAATAAAAAATATGACGTATTTATTTTATTTTCAATATGTATAAATGTTTATCGAAACGGTATTTCTTTTTCTTTTTAAATCCGTCGGAATTACTACTTTAATATGGTTCTGCATTCATTAGTCTCATCATGAACAGATTCCAGAGAGATATTTATTCTTAATTTTTTTGTAAACTTTTGAAATTTCAAGTAATCAAATTCAAACATTTTCGGGGAACGTACGATTATTTTTTTTGTTTCCGCATTTGTAGATTCGTTCTGACAACTTCATATTTAAAAAAACATATGACATGGATTTATGCACTTTTTAAGTTGTTTTGAAAACTTTTCTTCGCATTTTTAAATGTTCCTTATAATTTATATCAATTAATAGGGACGCGCAATACTTAAATCAGCTTTAAAATGTGCAAAAGTACAAGTGCAAGGTTTATTTTATGCTTTGAGTAGAAAATAACATTGACGGTAGAAATATTTTGAAGAAAGAAATTGTTAAATTTAATTTCAAGAATATATGGAAACACAGAAATCTTTAAAAAAAAATGTAATGATCCTCGTTGCTATGATTTTTCTGCACAAATAGAATGCCTAAATGAATTTAGGGATGAAACTAGCTACGTTAAAAAAAAAAATAAATAAAAATTAAATTTTTCATTGAATCTAATTTTTTACTGGAAAATGTGTGACCACTATAATGATGATTGGGCTCCAGAAGTATATTCCATACCAGTAATAATGTCGGGATGATGGAAAAGAGATACTTCATTTCGGGAACTTTGGTTAAGAACACAACAAGCTCTTTTTATTCGATTTTTGAATCGAGTTCGTCTTAGGAAAATTCTCATCTTCGTGTTTATTTTGAACTATAGTAAGTTATCTTAGTCCGGTCCGAGATAGAGGGTATTTTTCGAACAATTCGTTATTTTTCTCAATTCCGTTGATTTAAAACAATAACGCTTTTGTTCTATAAACTATAATTTCATCACATGGCATTGGTATTATGTATTAAATAACATGTACTTCTAAAGTAAATGTAAAATGTCGAATAGAATATCTTCACTTGTCCATAAATATCCAAGTATAGAGTACTTTAGACCCACGAATAACGAAGAAAACGAGCTAAACAATATTTCTATTTCGATTAAAAAAAAAAAAAAAAAAGGAATGGAAGAAAAAAACCACTCACGAGTTTACGACTTTGTAATGGAAAAGTCGTAATGACGTATGCAGTATTGCGTACTGCTGCAGAGTTACCGTTGTTAAGTGCTTTAGTAACTCTATCACTCGCAGCACATCAAGTATGGTTGAGCAAGACTGTTTGGACGAAACCTCTATATTTTCAATGATATATTTTTGGATTTTATACACTCGACAATCTTCATACTCCTTAGCGAGATTGTAATGTTTTTTTCCCAACAAGGTAACATTTTAGCAAACTTAACTGATGTATACGTAATACGTATGGCCAAAAGTTGTTATTCGCCTCACCTAAGTAAACCCCATAAGCTTCTCAAGATTATTACCACGGCTATGAACATAATAATTTTACACTTCAATGGATTTTATTCAGAAATTTGAAACTATTGACTCACTATATCGTTTTTCTATCGTTACATATTCAAGTCGTTGCTACGATTTTTATATTTAAAATTCACACGATTTTGAATAACCTTATGCAGTTTATAATACTTGAAACTAGTCAAGTATAAAATGTAAAGGGCAACGAAATTATTTTGTTTTATGCATATGCAATTTACTTGCCGCGAGTTTTCTATATATTAACCGCTGCGACACCAGAAAAGACAGTTTCGAATCCACTCGGGGTGATTCCATTCGCGCGCATCGTAAAATTTTCGGTGAACCAACAGTACTATGACAATTACGAATGCACAATAACTATACAAAGCACACTAATGGAAAATATTATAATCACATGCATGTCTCACGGCGATTTTTCTCGTTATACTTCTAATGCGAGGGATTGATTATAGTGAAAATTGTCGATAATCTATAACACAGTTTAAAAACATTCCATGCGCTTTACGAGTAAAAGTTTAATTGTTTAAAATCCTCCCGAAATTTAACCCTGTACTGCTGCTGCTGTTGCAGATGCTGCTAATACGCATGTAGTGTGATGTATGAGAATTATGTACGTTTCGGTTACGTGGCTGCAGGAGTATTGCGGTAGACCACGGGTGGGCTGCAGGTGAAAATCCTCCAAAATCTCGGCCGGACGAACCTAGAACGTAACTTAAGTTAAAAGTATAATATATAATACACTCGTTTTCCGCCGCGTAATCAACCGTTTCGTGTGCGTAGTAGTATTATATAGTAGTAGAGGCATTTGATGAATTCAGGTGAAATTACTTATGAGTTGAAAATCGTGTAATCGCGTACGGTCAGGTTAGGTACGACTATACCTTAGTGTGAAATAATAATGTTTAGGTCGAATAGACAAAGACCTTACAATTTCGTTGGCACTAAAAACTAGTAATCCGTATACATACAAATGTACAATAATACGGTAACATTGTAACTGTGCAGGTACAATTATTTATTTGTTAAAATTAAAAATGTGTATAGAAACCCTGGTTTATACAGGACTATTCAAAATGATTTATCCAATTTCAACTACTTATATAATTTTAAGTTGAAGGTATACAATAATATATTATATTAACCATTATTTAAAACAATTGATAGTTAATATTAATAATATTAATATATTTTCTTATCTTTCGATTTGCATATTTAATTAACTAATATTTCAATTGTATTCTATTTGATAGTGATTTTATTTGAAAATTAATTCTTTTAAATTTTTAAATCTTAGTTTTTAGTAGGTTTTTTTTTCTATCACGACTAGATACGTCATTTCTTTTAGTATTATACCGACCATTTGACACGATTCATATTAAAAAATAAGGAGCGTCTAAATACAGAACTGAACCGTGAACCTTCTGCGCATGCGTTAGTATATTATAAATTGAAATCTGTTATCAGTTATCATATCATCAATATTGATTATTGAAATATGTAATTATCATAGACTTTAGGTTTAGAGTGAGAAACTAAGAAATAAGAATATTATATTCTGTCCGGAATTATATTATAGTCTGTTTTTATATTTTTAAGAAATCATTGAAACAAAATATGAGGAAAGGAAACCGAATAAACAACTCTTTATAAAGACTGAAGATTGTATACTGTAAAAAAACTGAAAAGTAAATAATAAATTATCATAATATTATACATAATATAAAATATTAAGTACCTACTTACTAAAGCTAATACAAATAATTTCATAGTACCTATATATACAAATTAATAATAATAATAATAATAATAATAATAATAATAAAAATATGAAAAATTCTTTTAATTATAATGTAATACATAAACGATAATTAAGTAATAATAATAATAATAATCAGTCTTCACACTTCATCAATTAATTTGTATAAATATGTATAAATGTAATGTCACTAAAAAAGTATAAAATAGTTTTAATTGTTGTTTACTGTTCTTTAAAATATGAATGTTCCACATCATTTTCATATAATATTTTAAATTTTTTATTTAAAAAGGTGTCTTGTAAGTCAATACTTTTGAGTTCAGAAGGCTTAAACAAATCGTTTTCGGGTTTTTTTCGTTTTTATTTTGTAAAAATAATTTTTTTTTGTGTAATTATTTTTTTATTAGGGGATCTTTATTTATTTTAACCCACTGTTTACTTGGTGCAGATTCTTTTGATGTTGCGTCAATAAATGCATTAAGAGCATCAATCTTTTTAATTGCTTTTTTAAGGTGATCAGAATCTTCAATTAAATGTATTTTATTTATTGTACTCATAGTTTTTTTTTTAAAATATTTCATACAAGTTTTCGTTTTCATTTTTGTTGTTTAAAGTTTTCATACGTATTTCTATTTCTTGTGTATCTATTGTATGTTTTTTTATATCATTTAATCCCAATTTGACGACTTCTGTTGTATTATTTTCTTGAGTTAGTGTAATAGTATGAATATGTTTACAAATGATTGATTTTATAGAGTAATCTAAACAAGTGCATTCAAATGTATGAATGCATATTTTACACGTACTACAAACTATTACACAACATATTTCTTCATTCATTTTTTTACTACATACGATTGACTTGTCGTATGTTCACTATCTACATTCCAGCTATTTGTATCAATCTTGGTGATTTTTAAATTAAGTGAAATACTGGTTATATGTATTTTTTTAATTTCCTGTATTCTTGTTGTTGATTTACCCTTTGTCAATTTGATCATTCTTTCTACTTTTTTATCACGCGTGAATCGTCTTATTGTCATTATACTTTTATCTAATCTTCCAATTTTACATCCATTTAAGTAATGATATTTTATAGTTTTATGCATTGATTCTATATGCATATTGCAATTTATTCCTAGTCCTTTTCTGTAACAATATGCCTATAATTTTGCTCTATTTGCATACATTCTTTCAAAATATACTCCAAAGTCTTTAGTTTCAGGATCATTCATCATTTCAATCATAAATTTGGATAACATTTTTTTGAATTCAGTTTCACTGGATATTGTCTGAAGCATTTTTAATGATTTATAAACAGTTGACTGTTTTTTCTTACACTGAGGTCCATTAATTTTATTTAAATTTTGTCTCCAGGCTTTATCGACATGCCATGAACAAAAAATGCAATGTGAAACTGGGCCCATTACTGTTTCCCATGCCGAATAAAAAGTTTCAATGATATCAGTCATAAATAATGTTTTTGGTTGTATTATACCTATGACATCATAAATAACTGTGAACATAATAGTATATATTTTTGTATCTTTCAAATTAGTATACATAAAACAGCATGGAAACCCTGAACCAAAGTCATTGATAACCATTAAGGTAACTAACTCAAAATCGTAACCATTAAGTCCATGGGTCCCATCAAGACATACTACTTTTCCTTGTCCAAATTTTTGTAGCAAGCACCTCTGTCCAGGGTCCATTATAATTAAACAAAAATCATTTATTTCTAATTTCCCAGTAACATCATGAACTCCTGAAATTCAAAATCAGTTTTTTAATGCATTAATTTGAATTTTTCTTAATTTTAAAATAACCTATCAATCTACATCTAAAATAAAATAATTTTTGTTGTTAAATTTACCTTGTTTTTTATAATATTGAACTGGATTATTATCATCTTATCCTTTCATTTGTTCAACCCAAATATCCACACTTGTGGAATCATCTTTATGCAATTGACCATCCTGAATATTTATATTATACTTATGTTTGATGTTATGAAGATCAGACCAAGTAATTAGGTCTTCTGTTTTCAAATTGTTTCCAATGTTATCCCTAAAATCATCCAATATTCTACCAACTGTTACACCTTATGATAACTTAGCAGCAACTTCATGTTTTTTTGTAACTGGTAAACCAATGTGTTGCAGTTCATTTTCATCATGTCCATAATGTTCTTAATAAAATTTTATATCATAATTGTATTGGTCTAAAGGCTCAAATAATATAATATGACTTGTACAATTTGAGTTAATTTTTTTAGTTCCTTGTGATTTTATTAATTTTTTTGAATTATCTTTTTCTTTGTAGATGCCAGATCGACTAGATTCATAATAAGTTCTACGACTATCATTGCAAATTCATTTTCTAGTTTGGTGTGAATATTGACAGTTATTATTTAGTTCATAATTTTTTAACCAATTTTGAAATTCTATAATTTAATTTAAGATATGTTTATTACATTTAATAAATAAATATATATTATATTATGTCATGTTGGTACCTGATATACTAGAAAAGTGCTTAATTTCTTCTTTTATACACATTCCATGTTGTGTATTAAGATGTTCCATAAGCAATTTTTTTTTTGAAAATGTTTTGTCCTTACAAGATACACATTAAGATAAATTCTAAATTTTTTTTTTATTGGTAACATTATGTTTATTTAAAAGATGTCTTGTCAATGAAGACTTGGTTGAAAATTCTTCTTTGCATATATCACAATTAATCGACATTTTGAACATGAAATTAAAAGAAAAGTGGAAACTGATTTTTGTGCATAAACTATTACTATAGGTGCTGTATATTTTATCAAAGTTGTCTACCATTATAGTATTATTGTGTCTTTTATGTAATTATATATACCTATTTATAAAAATGTTTTAAGAACATTTTATTACTGTACCTACATAAATGATAAATACATGATTGTAGTGGGAATGTACCACTTTTTTTAATTTTAATTTTTCCAACAACTTTTCCCAATGTTCAAATTTTTGTAATAATTAGATTTGGAAAAAATAAACATTGGTTATAGTGGGAACATATAGTGTTGGAAAATAATTACACTGAAAAAAAAAACTAGAAAAATATTTTACTGAAAATAAATTAAGTAAATAATAGTAAGAAAAAGGAAAAATTGAATAACTAAAATTATGGAAAATATTAATGGATGATTTTAAAATATAAGAATACTTTAAAATAGACCAATAATGATGGGGAAAGCTAATACCGTTAGAAAGAAACCGTTTTTGTTGTCACTGAGCTGGGTCACTCGCTTGGAGGACAATTAAAAATTAAAATATCCCTCGATATGTTTTGCAACACCACCTAAAGTAAGTCACAGGGCCCCTTCGCCTCCCTCAAATACGCCCATGATTTTAGGTTTCCGACTATATTAACTTTCCTATACATTTTTTCTAACAAATCTTTTTTTCCATTCAATTAGTTAGTTACAAAACATTTTGTAGTGTTGGTTTCCAAACGTTTAGCTAGAATGTTTATATAAAATGACTCTGAGCAGTAACAACAATGCAGCGAGCTAGCGAATTCAATTATAACTCTATGGACTATGGAGTGACCCCATTCAGCTCGGCGAAATAAAAATTGATAAAATTATAACTGATAACAAATTTCAATTTATGATATGATACTAACGCATGCGCAGAAGGTTCACCGTTTAGTTCTGTATTTAGACGCTCCTAAAAAATATTATAGGTACGTTGATAACGAGTATGCTAACCTAAACGAGTAATGTTCATCTAAATTAAATATTTATTTGCTTTACGTATAACGCCACATTTTTTAGTCTTAAAGTAGTACTTGCAATTAATGCAGTTTAATATTGAATGATATGGCCAAATGTATTTTGTTCACATGTAGTCTTGGTACACATAGAATACATATTAATTAGGTATAAAAAAGATGTTAAATTTAGCTAATACTAACATTCTAATCTAATAGGTTATACACAGCTATATACATCGTATCGGCATGTTTTCTGATCGCCGTTGTCTACCGATGATAAATATTATAAATTACCTTTAGAAGTCTAAATAGAACCCTCTGGTCCAACTTTCAATCTAAAGCGATACTATATGAAACTTTTGGTGAAGATTTAGTACTTACCCAAAAGTTTAATCATTGAAAATAAATAACTTCATTGTAAAATCAATAAACTTCAAATGATGGCGTCCTCACAAGCTTTTACAAAATGGGTTGCTTAACATTTTCAAATCGATAAGGGTACAACGAAACACTATAATACCGATTTGTGCGGATTAATATCCGTTCTTAAAATAGAAAAAAATCTAATATCGTACATTTTAACCATTTCCGTAACTTTATTTTGTTATGTTCGGTAATCCATTGGATATTTTATTCTCTGGACAAAATAGAAAATCCATACACATACGGTACAAAAATTCCATGGATGTAGTTTTAACCAGCTTCCTCTCTTTGTTGAGTCCACCTTTGCTTATCCGTAATTAAATATGTTTATACATGTTGGCATCTGATGATGATGATTGGCGGTCGAAGTAATCATATTTTATATTATCATTTATATTAATATCATAATATATTCAATCATTTTTTGTTCAAGAAAATTAATAATACGGCGTAATGCATAAACAAACCCAGTACATATCAGTGATAGAAACGATATTTAGTTTCATAAAATACTAGATCAATCATAAATTATAAAAAAAATATTTAATATATATAAATTTTGGCCTGTAGATTTGCGTTACATGCCATATCACATCACAAGTAATGCAGACGTAGACACGTAGAAACGTGATGGTATTACTTAAGAAAAAAAATTTAATTTAATTAACAAATTAGTAAAATGTCATTGGAAAAACTAGACAAGTGATTGGTTTTAATTTTTCTTCCTGTTCCACTCGATAACAATTATTTCAAAAATAAGAAAAGTAATCCATAAAAATGAACTAACTTCAGCAAAATCAAAGAACATCTTTTTATTAATAATATTCTATTAAATAAAATAATAAATCCTTAGGTGTTCAAATAAATATTTATATATAATATTCAGATAAAAGTTGTACAACACACATTAATAAACAAAATAAAGTCGAGAAAATTCAAAGTAAAAATTTGCTTTTAAATAATCCATAGAATTTGACACATTTTCTACCAATAGAACTACATTTAATAAAAAATAATCACATTTAAATATTCTGACTCTATAAAAGTAACTAATTCCAAAATTAATAGGGCAAAATTTACCAGTAATATGACATCCTCATCCTGTCAATAGTATAAATATATTCCATATAATAATTTTTTTTTCACTACTCAATCTATAAAGTATTTGTTGAATCAACTTATCTATTAATTTATTTATACATTAAAACAAGTATAAAACAAATAATAAAGTTAATAGAACAATACCATACCAAACATAATTAAAACGGGTCTATTCAATTGACAATTAGTCAAATTATTAATACGTTTTGAATGGTTACATCAGATACTCAGCGAATTTTATAATCCCGCGATAACCAATATAATATTATGTACCTAGCAAAACTACATGTGAATTACTGCAATTGTGTATAATTTAAGTGTAACAATAATTACTAACCATTAATTTTTTGTAGAAAAAAAATTACACAAATTAACCCTTTTGCAAACAACGGATGTGTAAAGCTTTTTTTGACTTCATATTATCTCATCCAACAAAAAGAGCGGTAATTTATATAATAAATTGGTCTTTCGATTAGGTACGTAGTAGTGTTTTTTTTTAAAAAAATAAACTAAAATCAATGTTAAGTATAGATTCAAATTAGTAGTCAAAAACTTCCTATTTTATTTAACTATTAAAATGTAAAAACGGATACTTAATGAGTGAAGTTGAAGAAATTATTTTTTCAAGTCTAAAAGTTAAAAAACGCAATTCATATAAATCAATATCAATGATTTTATCAATAACATTGTATAATTAATATAATATGGGGTGTGATTAATGTGATATATCATCCATGAAAAATGTCAAGTTCTTTATGTTATGGAATAATAACAGTATACATGTAGTGTTTCTGAAAATTACTATTAAAAAAAGTAGGTATACATTTGAAATAAGGTCAGAAAAACGAACAAATTAAATGCGTGATTATGTGAAATAAGAATTACATTTTCGTTTTTAACATTTTTGTACACTCTGATCTGGCAATTAGTATTTCGTAACAATCATCGGGTAAAACCTTAAATTCACCGTGGTCAATTAATCATAATGTTAGAAAATCGATCACGATATATTTTGCGGTCTAAATGCACGTGCGTTTTCTTTGACTATAAACGGAATTTATAAAATCTTGTCCAATACAACAAAATGTACAGGGAACCATCAACCGAATCGACTGATGGTTATAGTGTTGTCAAAGAAATCTAAATAAAAAAAGAAGAAAGCTGAAAATGTCTGATAGCTTGAAACATTTTGGACCAAGTGGTATATATGAGTTATTAGCCTTTAAGAGGCGGCTAGCGCGTTCAAAAGAGGTGTGAAAGATCGAAACGTGTGTATAGAGTTTGAGAACTTGTCTGTGCTCCACGCGTATTCCTGTATATCTCGATCAGTAGTAAATCAACATTAATAACCCGTGAGCGTAGTTTTCTCAAGTGGAAGAAAATTTATGAATTTAAGGATCCACTTGTACATGTGTACGTAATTAAATACGTTTTAGACGAGTAGAGCGATGTTTGAAATAGTAAACTAGAACGTTGACCGATTCGACTAATGAAAATATTAGCGTTCTGAAGTCTGAACAAAGTTGGCACATGTGACGATCAACTTGATGCAAACGTTTCAACAAGTAGACGCGCAGCAAACGAATAGTATAACCTGGTTTGTTCCTGTTGAACAGTTGCACCTGACCTAACCGGAATCACAGTTAAGAACCCGGTGAACTCAGTCAGTTTTATTAATACCATTTTTTATAGTTAAAAACTAGTGTCTTTATAATAAGTTGACATTGACAATGTAGTATTTGCTATTTTAGTAGTATATAAATTGATATATTGGTAGGGAATTTATGTTCCCTACCAATAGTTAATATCTTATAATTAATAAGTACTTAAGTACCTACATAAAAATATTAATAACAGATTCGTTTTTTTGTTTTGAGGAACACGAAGTATTTATACTCCCCTTTGAAATTATACTTAGTTCTGATATTAAGCTGAAAAAATAGCAGACACATTAATGTGTTTAACGTAAACATTTTTAATGCCTATATAATACTTAAGCTGTGAGATATTAATTCGTATTATGACATTTCAAACACGGATTTAAATTACTTCTGTATTAAATTCTGTGCATGCAATATTTTAATTTTATTTAATATTTTTATTTATATTCGCCATATTATAATGCATAATTTGAACAATAAGTGACTTTGATGACGTATTTAGTTATTTTGACAGGAATAACGGATTAAAGATACCTTCGAGCGAAGGCATTTTCACAGTTAAAAACAGTGTAAGATTTAAACAATTTTAAAAAAAAGGGGAGGAAATGCCTAAATGTAAATTAATTAGATAATTAATTTACATAATTTTAATTGTCTAAAACCAATTATTTGGGTTTAAGTTAATAGGTCCCATTACCACCGCCTTTCCAACCTTTTTTTTTTTTTTGTGGATTACTGGGTATATTTATACACGCAAGATCTCTTTTTTTTTTTTAAAAAAAAAAAACTTTTTAAACCGTTCACGTTGCATGAAAAAAATCGTGAGAGAGCTGTTGGTATATGTTGTTTAACGTCCAAAATATTGGACATTGTTGTAGTTGTGGTGACAGAGATAAGTGGATTTTTCTAAACATTTAGTTAATAGATTGTAATCTATGCAAGCTATGTGTGTTGTATGTTGGGGGAGGGGTAGTGGTGCTTTACTTGTAGTTGCAGCCTGCTATTGCTTCTACGTATAAGTGATGTTGAATCCCTGGAATTTGCGTCATTTGATACGATGTTGTTTTGTAAATGGGCTGATTTTGGTGATTGTTTGACTATAGCTGTAGCTACTGATTCTTGTTTCCTAAATTGTATGGTTGGCAACGATGACGTTCCTGAAGTTCCTTGTATATAGCATAGCCTTTATAATTTGCGGGATTTTCGCCGTTACAGAGGGCTCTTTTTGCCGACAAGTCGGGTGATTTGGTGTAAATTGCGGTAGAATGGGTTCCGCCGCATTTAACACAACAAGGAGAATTTGAGTAGAGTAGTTTCTTGTGCAGCCGTAGATCTGGCAATTTTAACAATGAGGACCTTACTAATAGATTCGAGACTTTGGAAGCAAGATCAGTTAAAAATAAAAGTAGTGAAATTTTGGTTTTTTTTTGTTATGTTAATCACTGGTCTTACGGTAAAGTACGGCAGTCGATTTAAAAGTAAAGCTATTCATTAAATTAGCGATTGCATTTTTAAGATTAGTAAAGTTAATTATTTCTTTTAAATATACTGCTGGTGGTTGGTCTTATTTTTTGCTTGCGTGGTTGCGTGTTCAAGTCCGTTTTGGTAGTAACATCGTTATCAGTTAAATCACTTATATCGGGTTTTTTTTCAGATAGATAATATGAAAAATCGGTTTGATGAGTAAAATTTTACATTTCATCCCTTGGTTGTTAGCAGGCGAGAATATGGAAGACAACGTTTCAAACATTTTTGTTGTTGCCATTCGGGACTTGATAGCAAAGGATCGTTATTTATAATTTGATTATTAACTATTTTAATTGGTTGTACCGTTTATTGTAAGACTGATTAGATTTTATGGTGCAGTTGCCTAATACGCATCTATAGGTCACCGAATTTCAATGATTGCGTCTGAGAGGATATAGAAAATACTGTTTTTATGGTAATTAACTAATTAAATATATGACTTTTTTAATGTAACGATGTTTCATGATCCTAGAGCAGTTTGAAAGTACGAGTTTGGAATTTGCTGTATTTTTATATGAAATTTGAAACAAATTTGATCGCAATCTGATAAGAGAAAACGAATAATGTAATATCATAGTTTGAGAACAATGAAACGTACTTTACGCTCTTGTGCGCATTTTGCATTGCAGATCGTGCTGAACAGTGTAATATTTTAAAATTAAAACGATGAAGATAAACATAAGGCTTTTCATTTAAAAAAAGTACTCAAAAGGATATTTAACAAGTAACTTCAGTATAGGTACCTATCAAACAAGATAGGTATTTCTACAGGTTCTTATAAAATAAATAATTACGTCTTTAATTCTCAAATTAATTATGAAAATTAAAATTTGGAACTAATACTCACTTCACAATAAAGTTCAATGTCAAACCATTTTTACTTAAGTTTAGCTTTGAATTTGTACCATAAAAACTATATTTGCTACAATGCTGCAATGTTAATAGAGTACAAAAAAAAAATATACCTAATTTATTAATGAAAAGAAAAATTAATAATTTGATTATCACATCTCATTACTATAGAACCTACTATTATATCATATCAATTTTTACTACATAAGTAGTTCACGAAATTAATAATTAAATTAAAATCAAATTTTAGTTTAAAATTATAATTCAGCGACACGGTATTGTTGCGAGCTAAGTAAAAAAATAAGGAGTAGCACACGACCGTGTGTATATATATACATTCCTATTTATATGTATTTAATGATTACTTATTGGACAAAAGTTTAATATAAGGCATATTCAAATTTAAAAGAAATATTAATAAATTTAGTTCATTTTTAGCATTCAATATATTAAGATTTAAGAATGACCATCAGATAACTATTTTTCTTTATTTAAAATATTCAATTAATACAGTTTTTAAAATAACTTAAATTGGATTGTGTAAACAAATAACATACATGCCACACATGCAGAAAAATATAAAAAAAAAAACTCCTAGGCCACACGGTCGACAGAACCGGATTAAGCACGGAGCCTCGGGCTCCAAAACCTGAAAAATTGAAAACCCCGAGGAGGATCTTCTTTTCTCACGTTTATAATATTTAAAGTTTACATTTTACTTTGATAATACGTTTTTGTCTTTTCGTATTCTATTGTTTTTTCATATTATGCCACGTGCTGTGTATGAGTACGGAATAACGCATGCGGATGGAACACTAAAATATGTCCGGGATCGTATACACTATACACTCACACTAATTAGGACATTACGTTACTTATTTCCGATAGTATTTTAGGCTGTAGCCCATAAGCACAAAATATGACCCAAACGTAACCAAAAAGCGCAAAATCAATATTCCATAAGCGCAAAAAAAAGAATATATCTTTTTAACAAATCATAAGCGCAAATAAATTTCACAAAAATCAAGTGTAGGTATTTTATCAAAATAGTATAGTTATTAATATTAATATAATAATTATATGTAATTATAGATAATCTTTTATTGATAATAATATAACTATGGTGACCAAACGTATTTATTTTACAAGGACAATCCTTCATTTTGAAGACATGTCTTATTGTCCTAAATAAATGGCCGCAGTACACCAAAAAGTACTTATTTTAAATTATGTGCCAATTCCAAATGGAAATTTGTTTTGACATCGCCTGATTATTAAATTCGTAAAATTATCGACAACTTTAATTTGTATGGTAAAAAAGTAGGAAAATATATGCATCCTTTTCAGTGTTTTACAAAAAATTCATCATTTATCATTTAATACTCATTTAATATCATTTAATAATAATATGATATTATGATACGTAGATAATCCGGCAGCGCCATAGAGTAATATTACTCTATGGGCAACGCGAATATATAGGGACATTTTTTAATTATTAGTAAGATAACAAATATATGATATGTTGTGTAAGTTATGTTTTAAAATTAATAAAAGTTGATTTATTTGTATTGTATTTTCTATCTATATAAATATATAATATAATAATATGTTATAAATTAATACATAAGAGCTTTGTAGTTATTTTTTTTTTTTTTATATAAAAATCTGGTCACCATAATTATAATAAACAATTTAAATTTAAATTACATAAAAAAAGCTAAATAGTTATAAGTCAAATACTATTTGATATAAGTTATCATACTGTATATATTGCATAGAGTTGCCTTAAATTCTTAAATGATTAACAACCGCCTCCGTAATTTGTTACGATAATACTAAACTTCAATTGAACTCGATCACTATTGATGTGTTTTTGAATTATTAAAATATTATATATTTATTTGAAACGAATAATTTAATTTAATTATTAATAATTATCAAATGAAACTTATAGTGTGACGGGTACAATATGATCTCAGATTATATAATTTATTTTTGTGCTTTTATCCTACTACTAGATAAGGTGCAAAACGAATTTGCGCTTTTGGAGTTTCACCCGTATTTTTGTATCTGTAGATTTTTAATTTCTTTTAATTTATTTTATTGCTTTATTTCAATCATTTTTTCTACACACAAGGGTGTTGCATCAACCACCATCACACGATACACTATATCATATTTTCATTGATAAATGATATATAATGAAATTTAATTTCATATTTTTGATCCAATCAGGTTTTTTACAATAGTAGTGCAATATTGTACCGGGAAGTGGAGTTTTAATATCGAGACTTGTGTTAAATTTAATTATTATTTTAGTTTTACCGACGACGTAAAACCACATTTAACCCGAATAGTGAATACCAGAAGACATTATAATTATTATTAATATGAGTTGAGATTATGTCCCAAATATATGATAGTGGACACTAATAATATATGACACTAAGCAGAATCTTAAAAAAGATAAAGAGGAAGATATGAAGTAATTTCTAAATGAGGAAGTAAATTAGTAACTGTAGAAAAGTTTATTTATGTTCCCGTGAAAAAGTATTCTGTAGGAAAAATCGCCTTACTAAAAAAAAAACTGCGTTTAGGTATTGGTCTAAATAGGCTTCTATAGTTAGTGTTGTTTAAATACACTATTTTATATTTTATGTGTATAAAACTTTGTATAATACATTAATGAATTATAGAGATTTCAATATAATTTGGAAAACGGTTCCAGAAGTTCAAAAGATAACTCTCTCAAGTTCCGACCACACAAAATTTTTCATAAAAAAAGTATCACTATGTTTGTAAATATCAGAGCAATACTTATGTCAAAATCGTATTGACAAAAAATAAATAAATAAATAACACATCATGGTAAAACCAATACGTTCCTTGTCCATTTCATTCAGAATCTAAATATATAAAATATATAAAATGTCTTTTAAAAAAATTACCTAATCTATATGTTACTTTTAAGTCACAACGATGACTTAATAAATGCAATCATTAATTGTTTAATATTAATACTTTTATTAGAGCAAATGAAATAAATACAACTCAAATTAACTTATTATATCAAATCAGTCGTAGTTTTCAAATTATAAACACCGTCATGTAACAATATTTTTAGCAAATACCTTTCAAAGGTGAGATGATTTTGATTTGGTGAAAAATCCTAACCAATATGTTTATCTCCATGTAATATATTCCGATGTCATTGGTTTTTATAAACTTCTTTAGAATCAACCAGGATACCACAATCCGAAAACATTAAAATGTAGGTACAACCTGCGATAATATTGAATACAAAAATCAAAACAAATACAATTAAGCATAATAGGGAATAATCAGTTGTATTTAACCTGTTATTAGAGTTTTTGGCACAGTTTCGAATAATCGATCGACAAGTTTCCTCGTGGATCGTTTTAGATTGATTATCCATTTTTAACAATTCCTGTACATCAAAATACATTAAAAACATTGGGAAGAATAAAATTAGACTTAATTTAATTTGTTATTATCAAACATACACTTCTTACACAGGTCAATTGATAAAGTATGTTAATGTAGTATTAAATGTATGTGTAAACTAGGAAATTGTTGATTCAAATATTGGTAGACTAGCGAAATTTAATGTTGATGTCAAATACATTATTAAAGAGCCCATTTTAGATTTTATCATTAAGCAATCAACGTAGTTATCGCGAAATAATTAAAATTAAAGAACATATAAGTCGTGCATAATTTACATACATTACATACACTTAACATAGGTAAAAATAAAATAACAAAAAAAAAAATGTCATGTTTTCCCCAATAGTAGATTTGAATAAATTAAACAATTTCCAATGAATTCCCTTTCATGTCATTTCTAAGATCAAATCATACACCTGGACAAATTTAATGAGAATAATTTAAATTTTGTTTATAACATCAAATATTAAAAATCATGAATTCAAACATCGAAGATAAAATTTTTGTCAGAATCAACCATCTTTTTTGTTTTCAATTTATAAAAACTAGAAATAATCATCTCAAGGGAAAAAAATATATATATCATGAAAATTAGTAGAACATTTGACATGAGTCTATAACAAGATTCTAAATAAGTACAAATACAGACTTAGCAACATTTAAATCCACCACTGATTATGTCTTAATTTATAAATTATTATTCAATGTATTATAAGTTATGCTTTCTACATAATATTGATAATAATTGATTTTGATATTTCTTTCATTTGAATATCTAAATAACTTTATAGTAGTAGGGAAAAAACCAAAAAATTAACTTGAATGGAATAAAATTTGAAGTTCACATCAAAATAGCAATTATAGTTACATTATTTACAAACTTCATCACTTAAACTCCATACAAATTGAGAAAAAAAAAAGTAATTTAGAATAAATGATGTTCTTGATGAAATAAATTAATTGGATTACAATAAGTGTTGAATCTATTTTGGTCAATGAAAAAAAAACGATTCACATTTATATATATAATATTTACAAATCATACGTAAAAAATTGAGCACAAGAACAAATTGTTAATAAAATAATATATTATAGGGAGGAAATTATTTAAAAAATTAGTCAATCTACTACTCCCCTCAATTATTTTTAATTAGTTTTACCTAACTTGAAATATTTTGTACGCCATAGAAACACACTTTGTAGTGTGTTTTCGATACAAAATTCTTGGACATGTAGACAGTGAAATTCATAAGATTCTTATTGACAATACATATCTAAAACAAATATTCATGGTTACATTTATAGTTAAATTATCTTAAGCTGAACATATTGAAGCTTGCCAAAAAATTGTTTGTTTTCCATCAAAATATATTATTAATTTGACACGCTTCGACAAGTAATGGTTTACTTGTTTATGTAAAATTGAATTGTGATAACTAGTCATAATCAAAATATCAAAAGCAATAAAAATTAACAAATAAAAACAAAAGTAATTTTAAAATACCAGTTAAAAAATAATAATTTTATATATAATTATATTATATAATTTCATTAGTTACAATATTTTACAAAAAAATTTTTTACAAAGCTTGATAAAAATAAAAAAACTATTCAAATAAAAAATAAATTAAGACAAAAAAAAACGTAATAAGGTATACACATTTTTTCGAATGAAACAAAAAATTTTTTCAAAAAATTGAATATTAAAATCATTAATTAATTATATTAATTAGAATATACCGTCTAATATTTGCTTAACATTTTCAAACATTTCTTTTTAAGTTCTTTGGGACAATATTTGTCAACAACATCTTCAATAGCTGGTTTAAACTGATGTACTTTTGTAATATGTTGAATGACTTCGCGTAAGTGATCCTTTTGAACTTTACTTCTTTGAATATTATCCTGAAAAGTGAAAATAAGAATAGTTGCAAGACAATAAATAAAATTCTCTGAATATTTGAAATAATTGTAATACTTTGAATTGCAAAAACTTAAGTTAATACAAAATTATTATAAATAATATAAATATATTTGATCATGCAAGATTTAATTAATAACAATTTTATTAATGTAATAACAAATAAGCTAGAGCAATATTTGGTATTTAACTGATTGAAGGATGACTACAATATAATATTATTAAATTAATGAAACTTGAATGAAAGAAATAAACGAAATTATAATTTAAATACATACTTTTGCAAACTCAATGAGCAAATTCCGTGTAATAAGATCTTGATGATGAATTTCCAAATTCCCAATTAATACATTCATTGCTTTAATATTTGATTCCTCAGCTTCCAGCTAAAAATATTTAAAAAAAAACAATGTTTGTTAATGACTTAAATTTATTCCATATAATTATCATAGTAAATCTTCAATATTATATTTCTTTTATCTTAAACGTGAAAATATATGAAAAGATATTAATTAATCTTATAGACAAATTGTAATCGATTACTTGATAACATAGGTCAATAGATTAAATATATATTTTTAATTAATCCTTAATATTAAAATACAACTTCCATTGAATTAAGTTATAAAAATATACTATAGAACTATAAAAAATATTTAATTAAGTTTATTATTTATTCAAGCAAAAGGAAGTGTGATCACTGAATGACTTCTTCCCTCACCCTATTCATGACTTTTTAATATAATGCAGCACATATTCTTATTATGCCTTTGGGTATAGATTGTATATTTTCTAATAAAATTAAAAAAAAAAAAAAAATTAAATAAATACAATAGTAAATATGAAAGACGAAAAAAAAAATATAGTTAATCAGTGATCAATTAAACAGGGGTCCACATAAAATCATGAGGAAAAAAAATTATATTTTGGGTAATTGAATGGAACACAAATCATACATCATAATTAAATCTTTAAAAAGAGCCAATCCCAGTTTATCAAATCTTATAGGCATATCAGAAAAGCCACCACAAAACATACACCATACATTTATAAATGTTCTTACACTTTAAGAAAAATAAACAAAACTTCAAAACATGAAATGCCATCAACTTCATAGTCCTAATAATAAAAAAATATTCAAATGTAATTTATAACTGTTATTAAAACATAAATTTGTTAAATTTTAATTTTATGTTACGCTGTTATCTTTTGTTAACTGTTGTTAAAGCATTATCTCAATCTTACAAATGTAAAACTTGGCAAATCTGAGATCACTAGAACTAATTTTTGTGTTGTTAGCTTTAATATTAAAGTAATCTGGCCTAATATCAAACTTAAAATAAATAACATTATCTTATTAACACTAGAAAAAATTTTTACAATATTATTCATATATAAGCTTTTAAAAATGTAATATTTTACAGTCATAGCTCACTTAGAAATTCACTTTTATTAAAAATTCTTAAGAAATGTATGTAAAAATACTTAATTGGTTTAACTAAACGCAAAAATGTTATGTTGAATAATGAAGCTAACACAAGAGAGTGTGGCATCCTCTTAAAATTATTTATATTTAAATAAATACAAAAAATAAGTAATCAAAAATACTCAACTTTACCAAACCTGATATTTCAATTAAAAACATAATATTTTAATTAAGATGTTAAAATATATTTTATAAATATCAATAAGCTATTATAAATAATTGTACTTATTAAAGGTAAAATATAACATATTATTATAAAAAAAAATAAAATAAAATAATTCACCATTTCCTCAAATTGAGATATCACATTTGTAAGTCTCCATCCACTTTTACTATCCGATATCCAATTTTTGACTTGCTGAATATCCGCAAGTTGCTTTTTAGTTTCTTTGACTTTGTAATCTGTATGTCTAAAATACAAATGAAAATTTAAAATTATAAAATAAGAGGTAAATTCTTATCACCCACATTAACATTAATAATATGATTAAATATGTGGATAATTATCAAAAAAATTTCAGTTGTTTTATTTATTTAATTAATTAAATAGGTTTGACCCTAATAATACAATAATATTAGTCAATAAACATAAAACATAGGTAATAAACATGAACATGAGTAGATATACGTAGTGGTTTACCTTATGAATAATAAAAAAATAAATAAATAAAAGTATAACTAAAAATTAAAGAAGGGGTCCTCATTTGAATTTTTCATGAAAAGTTTAGTTGGGTTATTTGAAATTAATTAACTAAAATTAATTAAACAGAATTTGATTCATAAGTATCTAATTCAGCATTTTCAAACCTGGAGGACGTGTAAACATTGCTGGGGAAGCGCAAGGAGTCACCAAAAAGATAAATTTTAGATTCTAAACACAGTGATAGAATCTATTGATTTTACAATGTTTTTTTTTTTTTTGTTGTTGTTGTTGTCATCACGTTTTGGGGCAGTTAAAATGCTCGATTTCCTTATACAGCATTTTTTCTGAAAGGAAAGTGAATTTAAATGGTACTTAGATCAGTCAAAAATTAAACGTTTTTTATACTTTTCAAAAGCGTCGGGAAAACCTGTATAAAAATTACAGAACACCAGAATTTTTATGCAAAATCACTTTTTAACAAATTACATTATTTATAAAATGCTCAAACTCAAAAATGAAAAACCACAAATACTTAAAATTTTCAGCAAAAGTTTATAATACCGTTTTCTATACATGGGTAAATTCTCGAAATCCATTAATTAACAGTTGAAATTTTCGATTTTTTTTTTTTAGAAACATCATTAAAAAAATTTGGCTGTCCAAGTGCTAGAAATATAATACAAGGTTTATTATAAGTTGTATTTATTTGGCAATTAAAATAAATCGAAAATCGTTTGCCAAAATTTTTTTTACATACCCCTAAAAGTTTATATTTATATGAATTTATGTCGAAATTGCGATAATTTGCATTTTATTGTAGTTCAAAATTCATAGTTTTTGGTATTTATACTTAAGGTTCAAAATTTTCAAATAATATGGTTAACCGTGTGTTATTAAACACAAGGATGTCAAATAACTATAAAAGAATTTATTTCTACCCGACTTTCAGAAAAAATTTTTATAAATGTCTGAAATTTAAATTTTTGCGAAATTGTATAAAACAACGATTTGTCTTCTAACTATTTTAAATATTTGTTATTATTCAAAAAGTATAAGTCGCAGAAACTTGAAACTTTTACCAGTTATTTAGGTTGGCATTTTCTTTTCAAAATATTTAATTAATTTTTATGGCATTTGAAATATTCGATCTTTTTTAAAATGGTTGAAAAAAGTTCATTGAGACAAAATACTTGAAAATTTAACAACACAAAAGGTGTTTTTACTGTCATTCGAAAATAATTGAAATACATTGGTACAATTATTTTTTATAAGCGTTTGAAGAGTAAATATTGACGTAATATTAAAATTTAAATATAACATATTATACTATGTATACCTATTCTAGATTATCGAAGCATCTTCGTTCAGAATTATGTTTTGTATGATAAAGCATTTCATTTAAATTGTATTAAGTTTATTTTATACATCTATTTAATGACCTATCCTAAAAACGAGTACCACTGCACCCTTTACCTGTACAGCAGAGTAAGTTCAGTTCTTTTTATGTTTTTAATTTGTTTGATTAAATGTTGTGAAATTTTGGGGAACAAAATCAAATAATTCTATCTCAAGTAGACTTAAGGACAAATTAAAATCAGTTTTCAAATTTCTTATCACATTAAATTGATTGATACGTTGGAAATAGAAAATGTCTAAATTCTAAATAGCCTGTGTGATAGACAGACACAGAAAATCATGGTTTGCCATTAATCCTTTTAAGGGTGAAAATAGTTAAATTAGGTTAGTGTCAAACTAAGATTCTGATTAAAGACTTTTAAATAATTTCTTATATTCTTTTAAATTTCTAAAATTTCTTTAGTGAATTATATAATTAGCCCCCTAATTATATAATATCACATACTAATAAATTAATGATTTATTTTCTAAATTAAAATACTACAGCAAACTTAATAATATTGGTACAAATAATAAAAAATGAACATTATAAAATTAGCACTGTTTAAGAGTAAAATGGAAAAACAGTCATGAGTGTAAAGGTTTTTTAATGTTTCTGAAATGCATGGTAGAAAGTTGATGTTCACAATGTTTTTTTTTTTTTTTTTTTATTACTTTTATTATTTTTTAATGTTATAGCAAGACAAATAAAATAATAAGAATTAATAAGAAATAAAAAAAAAAAAAAAAAAAGAGAGATTAAAAAAACAAGTGTAAATAAATTATTAAAAGAATGTTATTACATAATAATAAACTAAAATGAACAAATGTTGAGGACTTCTACGTTTTTTTTTTTTTTTTTTTTTATGCAGAAACCAGAATTGAAAATAAAATTGATAATGAGCACAATTTTTACATATACATATTTAATGCGAATATTATAAAATGGTATCATTAGGAATACCCTCAGATATGCCCTGAAGAAAAATTAATCTTTGTATTGAATTAGTCTCAGTTTTTACATTTACTGTTCACATGTATATTTAATTTTGAAGTATAAATTATAAAATAAAAATAATATACTCGAACAAGTCTTGTTTTTATATTTTCATTTGTAAGGTTATAATAGTTAAAAAGATTTTGAATCCATGGGATAGTTTTTACTGTATCAAAAAACTGCTAACTCTTTTGGTATAATCAGGTACCTAATTACTAATTAGTAATAACTAATTGATTCCAGTAAGCTTGAATTATTAAACATGCTGCTACACATTTAAATTAACATTATAAATAATTTATGCCAATACTTTTGAAAATGGTTCGATTGTGTTTGCCATGTATTTGGTACACCTCCCAACAATGTTGGTCGTTTTTTTTTATTTATTTTAGTTGAGTTCTCATCACCGGGGTTTACCGGCGTTTTAACTTCTTCACCGGAATTTTTATCTGATTTTATCACATCAAAACCTGAAATGAAATAAAAATATATTTAATATATAATAAATTATATTAGATTTAACTAATAATTTATTTCATAAAAATTAAAACTCACCATCACCAAATTCATTTCTGAAGTCATCGTCATCATTATCATAGTCATTATCTACAGGACAATCATCATCAACGTCCTCATTGTCATCTATATCATCTTCTGCTTCATCTTCAGCATCACCATCAGGAAGGTCATCATTACAATTATTAACATCTTCATCGGGATACTCTTCAATTTTATCATTTTTTATGATTTTTTCCTCGACATACTCCATTTCATCACCAAGAATTTTAAATGGACTATCTTGATTAACAGGTCTGGAAAAAAGTTAGAATATTTACTCAGTAAAACATTTTTAAAAACTAGAACACTTTATGACACATGTAATGGTATTATGTTAACTTACAGTAATTGTTTACGAGGTTTTTTTCGAGGGCTTATTTCAACCATTATGTGTGATTTTTTGGATAAAGCAGAAATTTGAGGTATTATTATCTCTGGAATCTGTGGTACCATTATTGATTCTATTTGTAAACCACTTTCACTATACCCATTTCTACTTTGTGATAAATCATCCGTACGACATTCTTCGATGTCAGGCTTTGTTAAGATTGGTATAAGATTTTTTTGGGCTCTAAGTACACTATATTAAAACCAAAACATTAAATAATATTTATAAATTCAATGATTAAAAATAACCAATGATAAGTATTCTTACCCGTCTGCATCTCGTTTCCTTAAAATACTAGGTCTTGGTGAAATAATTGGTTTAAAAACATGTTGACTATTAGGTATATTTATACAAGAATCTTCAATGTTTCCAGTAATAGGACCTGTAAAAATAAATATTAATTGAAATAAAAATTAGTATTATCTAAGTAACTCTATGATTTTATTATACAATAATATATAGGAAATATACATAAATGTAAACTTAAAAGTAATTAAAACGTAAGCCTCTAATATTGTTATAAACAGCGTTGAGATTTTATAGCACTTAAAATTGTATAAACATGTGCTATAATATTACTTTCAATATTGCTAAATATGCGCTAAAAATATGCAATAAAAACAACAAAATATATAAAAAAAGAAAATTTATTAGAACCAAATACCTAATACGAAATTATCGTAAAATTATATCATATCTATATTATCGCTGTAATTGTACGATGTTACATCATCGTAATCGGTAAATTTATTTAATCTCTACATTTACAATTTACTTGATATTTCAATTGACAAAAATCTAAAAACTCGTTTACTAAATTATAGTTTCATAAAATAAGACCAATTTTAATTAAAAAACAGGTAAAAATGCAGGTAAAAAGTAAAAACTAAAATATCGCAAAATATGCATAAAAAGCAAAATAAAATTTTTTATTTGAGTTCTCTGTATCATGAAACACATTTTTAGCTTAATCTGCTATTTTTCAAGCATCTCATAAGAAATATGCAAATGCTATAAAATCCCAACCCTGATTATAAACTTGAAAAAAGAATCTAAACAAAACTAATTGAAATAATTAATTGTAAACAGTATAAAAAAAAAAAAAGAGAACAATTATTTAAAATCTAATTACAAATATTTTTTACTAAATACAGAACTTCAAACAAAATAAGCCTAGATAAGAATAAAATGTATGACGAAAATATATTGATTTGTAATATGTAATATAATTCTTTGTAACTTAAAATATACAGTAATATGATGATAATAATTAATAATGATTACCATGAATAACAGCTGGATTAACAACTGCACTTTTATGATGATACGTTTTAGGAGGAAAACGAGCAAAATCACTCTGTGCATAAACTGGAGGTGTACCGGGCACCATACTATGACGGATACCAGTATATTCAGGTATACTATCATAAGACACTAAAAAAATTGAAAAAAATTATTAACAATCATACTTATCTTGTTAGATATTTGTTAGGTTATAGCTTATATAATTTATATCTTTAAACAAATTTATAAATTCTTTGAGTACATCTCAGATTTTGTCATACATAAGTTTGGCAAAATTGTATGAAAATAAACAATTAAGTCAAATTTGTGTATAATTAAACAATTTTTTTTAAGACTGAAAATAATAAGAAAGATAATTAGAAGTGAGTATTAATAAAACAATATTAATTAGTATCAGGTATCAGATTTTCAACTAATATATCAGTTGTTTTCAAATCTGGGCCAGTATCGGTTTGTTGAACAATGGAAAGTTATATAAGATCTCCTTTACAGATAATATTATTAACATACATTTTAACACTGATAACTCTAATCGGTCGGACACAAAAACAAATTTCAGTTATAGAAAAATGTGTACTTTATTGTATGCATGCAGACTATTTTTTTATTTTTACTCACATAATCCCAAATATTTATACAAAGTATATAATAAAAGATATTCTATAGTTTTAAGTGAAAAATTATATTAAAAACTGCATTATTATTGGAAGAAATCAATGAATTATGATTGGTATTTTATTATTGGAAGAAATCAATCAATTATTGCTTGGTATTTTTGTTCAATGTCTTATATATAAATCTCCAATATGGATCTTTTTAGAATATTAAATCGTTAAAGATTTTATCATAGTCAGTAAGACATATGTGTATAAACTTTATCCTAAATATAATCTATTAGGACACCCAACCAAGATACTAATTGCGTAAGAAGTTAGTCTACCAAAATTAGAAATGTTTTACAATGACGCATATATAAATGTACATAAATATAATATGTTCAGTGATAGTGATGTTTTAAACTTATTATAATATTAAAGCAATGTTTAATAAAGTAAAATGTTTATTATTATAATACATAATTATTTATTCTATGCTCATTAATTAATAAATAAAAAAATTTAACAGAAAAAAGATAAAAAATTTAAGGTACATTAATGATAACATGTTGTATAATATATTTTTGTAATATTTAAAAAAATTATAAAACGGCTACATAAAGTTACTCATTATGTAACAAGCTAATGAAGACAGCCCTGTCATTAGATGTAATACCATAAAAGCATTTATAGTCAATAATTTCTTATTTAATAAAAAGTAGTTCAAAAATGTATGTTGTACTTGCATAAAATGATCCAACAATATTTGATTCAATATGTATATTGGACATTACAGAATAACTACTATATTTCAGGACTTCTAAATCAATTTGACCATTCGAATATTTTAAAGAAAAACAACAATACTATTATCTCTTAAAATAAAATACCATTCTTTCAATTAAAAAATGATAACTAAGATATAGTATGTTATAAGATTATTAACTTAATCAACATAAGATTATCATTTAGGGTACAATATTATTCCAGTCAATTTCATAAAAGTAATCAAAATTCAAATTATTGAGGGATAAATAAATCCCACGCAACTTATATTTAAATGCTAAGGATAAAAAATTACCTCAAATTATTGACAATTTGACTTATAGATGTTTGTGTTATAGAGGTTCCATTCTACTATTATTGTAAATATAGAATGATAGTCTCAAAACGCTAAGAATATACTTTGTAATTTGAAATCGATCTTCGTTATATAGTCAACTGCTATCACCATACTAACCAATAGTGATAATACAATGAACTAGATTTGTATAAATATATATATATATATATATGTAATAAATACCTGATTTATTTATTACAGAAAAATGTGAAGTAGGTGCTGATGGTATTGGAACAATCTGTAAATTAAATGAAATATAAAAAATATTACTAAACATTATAATATAACATAATGAAATATCATAAATATCATCACAAAACATACTTTAGCAGCAGGAACATTTTCATTAGAAGTATGAATAACATGCGGTGTAGGTGTTATTATAAGGGGTGAAACATTTTGAGATTCCATAATTGACCGTTGCAATGATGTAACAATACGGCTTTGCGGTTGGGAAGTGATCAGAGATCGCGAAGGTGAAAATCCTATTGTTTTAATTAGTGAATCACTCTTCAATTGAACCTGTATCATTAAAAAATTGTATTCAAATATATTGTAACTACTACTACACTCTGTTTAATTTATGAGTACACCAGTTTGCGCATGCACAACTAAATTGCTCTCCATTTCCGGACCACAAAAATTAATTTTTCAACGAGCTTTCGTCTGCCACCTGGTGTACTCCAGGTGTTAATTAGGTATAAAATTATGGTTGAATAAATAGCCTGAATTGCAGACAATTTCTACAATTATGGAATGAATATGAGCACACGTCAATTTTAAAGAGAACATTTAAAATTAAAATTCACTAATTACAATAACCAATCATTTAATTAAAAAAAAAATCACATTAAAGTATAATATATATTTTTCTAACATTTTTTGATTATTATTTATATTATTTTTGAACTTAATATCTATTGGAAGAAGTTATAGAAGGTTTAAGTACTGTATTGCTCTTTTGTAACATGAATTTTATTCTGCATTACTTATAACTGAAATATAATTATTTCAACTTACTTGAGGACTCAACTGCTTGGTAGGATGTAATATTACGGGACAAATGCTTACATCATCACTAACTGCATGAGCAGACAATTTTGGAATACCTAATAAACAAGATAAAATATAAATATAGTTTCTAGTTTCCTAATTCTAATATTTATAATTCAACTAAAACATATTATACAATATTATATCACATAAATATATAAATGGAAATTCAAACAAAATATTACAATAGTCAGAAAAAGACTGTTGATTAGAAAAAATACTATAACATACCTGGTTTCATTATGGAATTTCCAATTGTTGAGAATTGTGTAGAAGGTAGGGATGATGTATTGCACATCCTGTAGGCCTATAAAACAAAATTGGATTTAAATTATTGTTATTAACTAAATTATAAAAATTTAGAAACTATTAGAATTATTACAATCTAACTGTTTTTTTTTTTAAAAAAATATTTTAAAATATAAGAAAATGACTGTTACATCTTATGGTCTAATAGATTAAATTTTACTATCAGTAAGTAACAGGTTTAATCATAATAGTAAATACTCGTATTATCATAACTAAAAATAATTTAATAGTAACTATTAATTAGATATTTTACTCAGAAATAATCAAAGATTATGGTACATATTATAAATATGTTTTAGAAATTATTCATTTTCAGTATAGTAAATAAAATGTAATTTATTTAGATAAGTATAAACACTATGATTTTACTTTCAATTTGAAAAATTGAGCAAGATGAAATATTAATTTAACTTATTAATAATCTGAGGTCTTAGTAAAAGTGTAATCCACTAAGAAATGTAGAAGTTGAATTACTTCTGAATTAATATCTATAATATATTAATGTGTAAACACATTGATTTTATAGGAGATTAAAACTCTGATCAACGTACATATTATATCATTTTGGTAATAAATATAAATCATATTAAATTCAAATATACCAATCACAAAATTATTATTGAGGTTATTTCAAATGCTTAATAAAACTAAAAAGATCTAAAGTAGATACAGTATATAACTAAATTTAATAACTTTAATATCATACTAAATATTTCAATTGTATGTTCATTGTTGAGCTCCAAAATGAAATGGTTGAAAAAAAATTATAGTGATTAATACTTATCGATAATTATAAGATGTAATATTTTTTCAAGCCATACATTAATTTAAATCTACATATTAACAATTAAAATCAAAATGAACACTAAACTAATTAATAAGATAATCTTGAATACACAACAGAGTTGTTTAATAAGATTTTTATTTAACAGTCTAATTTCTGTACTACACGACAAAATTCTTTAGTAATTTATGTGTTTAAACATAGCAACTTGATTTTTAATAATGCAATGCTATCAAATATATTTATAATAAATAACAGGATCTATGGATTGGAAAATATTTGAATATTATAGATTAAATGTGGAATAATGAGTAGTGGGCGGGCATTTAGTGAATTAAATCAGGCCATGGAAGTAATAATAAAATTGAGCCTAGGGACCTTTATTAGTTTTCAAATACTGCAGTTACTAAGCACCATGGTTAAAAATGATGAAGTGGTGAAAATAATGTGCCTATTGAAATGACAGTGATGCCATTTCAAACAAAATAACTATTACACTATTATAAAAGGTTTCAAACACATAATGAACAATATGGTTTCAATAACATGGAGTTCTATGGTTAGCAATAACAGATTGTCTGACAAATCGTAGCAATGGAAGCAAATAATACAATTGAAATAAGCTAGGAGTTATTTGAACATTTACAGATAACAATATATGAACAATACAGATATTTCTGATCTTCCAGAAAATATGTAAAACAAATAAACAAAACTAAGAGATAAAAGTTTCAAATATCAAATGCATAAGATAATCCGTGCTTGATTAATGAAAATTAAATTTTTACTGCAACAGCTACAACTATGTTATGGCGCACTTGGAAGTGGATAAAATCGGAATTTCAAGCCCAAAGCAGTACACACTGATACAAACGAGATGGGTTTTTGAAAAGTAAAGACCGCGTTGGGGTCGAGACGATATGAAACGGACGACAATCGGACAGAGGAAAGTCAGAACTCGGCCTTAGTTTGGCGACGGGGACAATACGCGAACGTGTGTGTATTACTTACAGTTGCAGGCACGTCGACAGCGCTGTTCAGGACGTCCTGTTTGCCGATTTTGGAAAACGAGCTGGCCGTCAGTATGATGCTGCCGTCTTTGATCTGTTCAGCGACGTCACTCATGCTGCTGAACAAGGACGAGGAGGTGAATGCCCGGGACGGGTTGGGACGATGGCAACGACTGAGGACGCCAGGGAAACGGCGGCACGGTCGCGGCGACGAAATGTGCACACGTGTGAGACGTGGTCGGCGGTGCGCGCGGCCCACGGTGGCCGATGTCGACGACTGCTGCAGTGCTGCGGTGGACGATACTGCCCGACTGTGCGCGGCCGCTCGGCAAGCTATCGCAGACCACCAGACGGGCTCAAGTCTCGGGCACACAAACGATTCCGGACGACTGTGGCGGCGGCGACGGCGGCGGCTACGGCTGCGACGGACGGCATCGCGCGCGAGCGAACGACAACGCCGTAGTTGCAGCAGTGACAGTGCAAGGTGCAGTCGGACGGTGCGCGCCAGCGATTGCGTGTCAACTCTTCCGGTACGGCGGCGGCGGCGGTGGCGGACAAGTGAGAGTTTGAGCAGCGGAAGCGGACGGCCCGGGTGGTCGAACGAGGACTTGTGCACACTACTACGACGGTGCCGGGGAGACGCGGCGGCGGCGGCGGCCCAGACAACGATAACGACCGCGAACAATGCAACCGACGGCACAACAACGTGCGTCTCGCACCGCGAAATACGATTTATCCCGATTCGCGTGCCAACGTATCCGCCGATACATAAATACACGGTTCCGTGATGCGGTCGCGACGGACACAACGACGACAGCAATAATTATTTCAGTAGATGATAACACTGCGGTCAACGGATTAAGAGCGCATACGAGTGTCGTCCGGTGGTGAAGGCGATGATGATGATGATGATGATGACGACGATGATGATGATGATGGTGTTAGCTGCTGGTGTCGGTTACGGTTATTGGTGCGTGCTTTTTTTGTTGCAGTCTTGTTCGTGTGTTGTCTGGTACGCGCGCACTCGTCCAAACCGTACGTTTCGGTTCACATTAAATCTCGTTGTTTGCGTTGTTTGATGATGACGATAATGTTCGGTTTTGTTGTTGTTATTGTTGCCGACCGCTGATGGTGTGTGTGTGCGCGCGATTGTTACTGTTGTTGGTATTGCTGTTATCGTTATTGCTGCAGTCACTGTCACTGGCTGTTTGCGCTATCGGCGTGCGTCGTTTGCGCGGCACAGTGTTGTACGCACAAGCACGACGTAACGATACTGTCGCTTACTGCTGCTGCCCAGTGTCGAAGCCCGCAGTCACTGTCGCTGGTGCAACTACTGAGCACTGGCAGCTGGATAATCTATGGCGCGAGTGCGACCGTACGCATGCGCAACGCAGTCCGACAGCACCGCCGCATCCCGCCGACCGTAGCGGTTTCGCCGCCGCGCGGCTTATCATGAAACGTTAGGAAAAGCGCGCGCAAAACGCAATCAACAATGTTGTCGTTCAGTCGTTGTGACGTTATGCGTTCTGCTAAAACGTTACCGTTTCGTTGACACGCTGTTGTTACTACCGTTTACGACAACGTACGGTCAACGGGTCGATCGTGCCACGATTTTCGGTCGTTTTTTTCCATGTATTTTTTTCCTTTTCATGACCGCGACGGCGGGTAAAAAGAAAGAAAAATAACAAATCTCATGGAGGGTACGTAGGTCACGTCGCTCAATCGTTTATCAGGCGCGTGCGCGTCACGCTCGTCGTGGTCGTGCTTGACTACTACAACAACTGTCAACTATCGTTGCGATAGTAATAATTGCTATCAATAGCGGACGCTCCGTTGCCAATTCGTCCGTATTGTGTTGTCCACACGGTACTATCTTCGCAGTTGCGCCCGTCCAGTCTTCGCTCTCCCATCTCTCGCTCAGCCCTTTCGCCGCTACGGTCCGACCCACAAACAACCGTCTCGCCCACCCCCTCTACCACCGCACACCGTTACAAGGCAGTTTTTATTTTTGAACCGTCCGTCGCTATAGCGACGACAACTACTGTGTTCGCCTTGTGCACCGCCGCACTTTAGTCGAAAAAGTTACTCACTGAAATCGTATTTATTGAAAGAAAATTATTGATGTGTACATCATTTATGCAAACACAATAATATTCGGAATAAAATGTTCTGTTTGCTATATAGAAAAAAAAAATCTCAAAAATAATTATAAAATCAATGTCGTAAATAAAAAAACACAATGAATCTAATATTAATTTTGGAACGTGTGCTAACACAAAATAAATAAGTCATTTAACATTTTCATGTTGGACACTTCTGAGTTCGTCATGTAGATTTAAACTTAGAAAAACGACTTTCCATAATGCAAGACAATAGTAGGTAGTTGCATGTTTGAGATTTCATTTTTTTCACATTTTTCGTCCCACAATTCACAACCTAAATGAATATAATATATCAAAAAAGCGACAAATTAGAATTCCAAAAATATATTTTATTATTAACGAAAAAAAAGAAAATGTAACTTCGATACTTTTGGTGTCTTGATGATGTATTAATAGTTGCCCGTATGTTGGCCAACAACGTTTTTATCAAGCAGTTGACGTCGACTCGCTCACACTCCAGCTACTGGAATCGAATAATATATATCTACAAAAAGTGAACTGATTAACTAATGAACAACTTAATATTTTACACATTAAAAACAATATTTAACAAATATATACATATAACGGAGCCGATCGTGGGGGGGTCTAGTTCATTTCGCCGCGATCGTTTCGCCGCTATCCTTTTTTTCTTCGTAAAATGTCAATAAAAAAAGTTTGATTGGCCACAACGTTTCGAAATTTTGATACAATGTTTCTCATTTATTTTTTTTACTTTTGTGAAAAAATCTGAACAATTTGTTGTCTTATTTTTTAAAAATAAGCGTTTGAATTTGAAATTTTGATAAAAATCAAAAAAACTTGCCTATTTTTTTGTAGTTAAAATTATATAAACAATTTAGTATCAATAACTAAAGAAGTTTCTTTATTCAGTAAACCTAAAAAAAAGTTTACTAGAGCAGCGCAAAAAATGAAATAAGCATTAAAAAATTATTTTGATGAAATCGGCTGTTCCCGTGATATCAAAAAGATCAAAAAGAATTGAGAAGTATTTTGAATTTGTTCAAATATTTTTTGTCTTACTTTATGGCCCATTAATTATTATACAGATTATTTCATTTTTCATTTTATGAGAAAAAATACCTAACTAATAGTCGGTGTTGCATATTCAGCATTAATTATTATATATATATATTATTCATAAATTACAAACTTCAACCACGACATAATATATGTACAACGGGTGGGGACTGTCCACTCATACGTGATTAACATTATTAAATATCTTTATAATCATCAGTATATTTTTCATCTCTTTATAATAAAGGATTATATTCATAAGTTTGTGTTATCGTATTATATTATAATACATTTATAAGTCAGATAGCTACATGGTTCAAAAGTTTATACATGAAAAAAATGTATAATTAAAACAGTCAAAGCAATTGACTATCATGGCAGTTAGAATATTAAATTATATAATAAAAACACTAAATATTAAAATAAATACATCACTAAATGCATTAAAAAGTTAATGATTAAAATGGTGTACCTTTTAGGTGTACTACTTAGATAGTTATAGTTTAGATTTACAGTTAATATATTTATTATTATATCCAAAGTGTACCACTGTCAGTATAGAGTGTAATATATATATATATATATATATATATATATATAAAAAGTATAATAATATGTAGATTTATCCATTGAAATGGCTGTTATTGTTATATGATATATGATTTTCATTATAAATGACTGTAGGTAGTAGTATTAATAATTTATTTTAAAAAGTTTTTATTATATTTTATATGTTATGTTTAATACCCTTAACAATGTATATATTAAAATACCAATGAAATGTATTTATATATTTGTTTGAAAAAATCAAGTTTTTACGCAAAACCACGTTTTGGCAAACTAATTTTTTTTTTTTTAATGCTTTAACTCAAAAACGATGTTTATATTCACATTTTCTATACATGGTTAAGTTTTTAAAGTATTTTGACACATTTTGACTTATTTATCGACAGTTTAAATTTTCTATGTTTTTTCTTTTAAAATATCGATAAAAAAATTTTTGGTAGTTTAAAACTCTTGAAAATTTAATGCCAGTTAAGTTATAATTATCGCAACTAAAATAAATTGAAAATTGTTCCACACTCATTTTTTTTATAAGCCCATAAATTCCAAATTTGTATGAAATTTGTCAAAATCACGATGATTTGTATGTTAACTTATTTTGTAATTAAAAATTCATAAAATTAATCATGTAAGTTCATAGTAAAATATCCATTAGGTATTTTTATTTGATTTAAACAATAATATTTAGATATATAAAATAAAATGAACCTTATAACTTTTGTTTATTTTATTTGATTTTGTCTCATCATTATTTAGTAGATTTTACAAATGCACTGTAATAATGATAGTATTATAACAATTTTGATTAACTTAATATTTCTTCTGTTTAAATGTTTAATCTATACTTTTTTACAACTGTATGCTTACCCTTTTAGCTTACTTACTTATTACTTTCGAATTTGTTAGTTTTCCGTACTGTTACTGATTATTGTAGTAAATGGTTAAGAAACATAGCGGTGCATTCTATTGGCAAAAAAAGAAAAAAATCTTACTGAAACTGCCAAAGTATTAGCTGAAACACCTAAACTCAGGGCCGCAAAAAATAGGTATGTGAGGTTTGCAAAAACCAAGGGAGGCAAAAAGTGGTAATATTCCAGGGGCCACAAATTTTAATATCAGTTTTTGGGAAAAAAAGGGTCGCTAAAATGTGTGTACCTAGGGCGCCAAAATCGTAAATACGCCTTTGTTCTTATGCAATAACTTTCAAATTTAACCACCTTAACTAACCACCTTGCACAACGCCACAACAATGTTATTCTCTTACACTCCGAACTTGCAATCAACTGATTGCGTCAACTGCTATAGATTTGTATCCAAAACGACTCACAGCTAGACACTACAATCCATATTTCGACCTTGCCGATTTCGGTACGGTTAAAAGAACCGGACATACGTGTGGACTGTGGGCCTCACTGCCTCAGTGACTGGGTCCGCGATCCGACGAAGTCGGATTACCTACCTGACCGACCTATTCGCTAAGCAGTGGTTTTTCTTGAATTGAAATTTAAAAAAACGCTTATCGATTCCACATGTATCGACCAACGGATAGACTTTAAAACTTAAATAACAAATCTGTGATTTTCAAACTGTGACTCGAAACGAAAGACGTCAAATAACCGGATCCCTTATGGCTGTGTCTTTCCGCCGTAGGCGGGATGACAGACTTCGAAATCGATTCCCCTGGTAGAGCGAGGGGCAAGTTTGGGGCGCAGCCTCAACTAGACGAAGTCTAGTTCTTACATAAAATACAACAGTCGGTTTTTATACTTTCTGTAATAATATTACATGAGCTAATTAGATAGAATTGTAATTACTTATTACTTCTATTAGGCTCTAAAAAAATGCTAAGAGCTATCGGATTATTGATTACCAAAAATATGATTTTTGATCCAAAGTTGCAAATCAAAATACAGTTTCGTTTTTGTGTATGTCAACGGAAATTTAAAAATTTGAAACTGAAATGTCAAAATCAAGTCGTTTCTTATGTCTTATACAGATTAACAGAGAATGATTTAATTTTATTAGAAATTAATCAATTGTCTAGGAATGAAATTAATTGTTAATACATATCTAGGAAAATAATTTTGAAATTATAGTTTCTATAAATAGTAATTTTTATATGTTTTGTATGTTACTTCATCGCTTTTTTAGTGCTCTTTTAATAGGAACCAATTTTCTTTATTCTACATAATCTTATTATGAGATTGTCACGATATATATTCAAAATTCAGAGTAAATATAATTATATAAACATGAAACATTCAAGTTTGATATAGTTAAAATTTAATAAATAATACCATAGAATAAATTTAATTTGATAAATATTTTTTTTAATCATACCCTTAAAATAAAAGGTATGACGTTGAATACTGTAATAGGTGCAACGCGAACAAAACGAATATACATAAAATTATATTACATCCCAAGTGCACCGTCAGACTAGGAATATAATAGTTTTACCATAATGTGTTTTTAATTTATTGTGTATGTCATCTCGTTATTTCCAAGTAAAATTTATCCTATAAATCCTATTTACTATATCTAATATAACTTCAAATTTTGCCTGTCCGATCAAAATATATTGACTATGGCAAAAGATGATATTAAAAAATAGTTGGATGAACTAGCGTTATTACAGAGCGTTAATTTGAATAGTATTGAGTTAGGTATACGTTAAAGTTCAAAGTTTAAAAATTTGAAGCTTCCAAATAAATGATATAATATAAAACTGCAACATCTGATGACTTTTTGAAATTCATACTACAACATTTTCTACAAAACGTTTACCCAAATATAGTAGAAGTGGTATTAAAAAATTTTATAATAATGCTTGTTACTACAGCTATTTACAAGAGAAGTTTTAGTAAATTAAAGATCATAAATGATAGCATGAAAACAATCGAAATTTGTTTGGAGCTTACATCATCTCTAGAAAAAAACCATATTAATATTTGGTGAAATTTCAAGTCTTTATCATCAACACATTGAATTATCATGAAAAAAAAAGGAATTAATTTAGTCGATATCACGGAAACAGCCCATTTCATCAAAATAATTTTTAACGCTTATTTCATTTTTTGCGCTGCTCTATTAAACTTTTTTTAGGTTAACTGAATAAAGAAATTTCCTTAGTACATTTGACTATATTTTCAAGCCTTAAGTATTGATACTAAAATGTCTATATAATTTTAACTACAAAAAAATAGGCAAGTTTTTCTGATTTTTATCAAAATTTCAAATTCAAACGCTTATTTTTAAAAATTAAGACAACAAATTGTTCAGATTTTTTCGCAAAAGTAAGAACAATAAATGAGGAACATTGTTTCGAAATTTCAAAACGTTGTGGCGAATCAAACTTTTTTTATTGACATTTTACGAAGAAAAAAAAGGATAGCGGCGAATGGTCCGGTGGCGAAACGATCACGGCGAAATGAACGAGTCCGGATCGTGGGTTGTCGTAGCAGACGATATATAAAGTCGGACCAAACCTCGTACCAGTGACAGATTTGTAGGAGGCGATCGTTCTTCCTAGGGCTTTCTTTTGTTACTTGAACTTAAGTGCCCATTGACGTATTTTCAATTCTTTTTTTTTTGGGGGGGGGGTCCAATAATTTCTTTATAACATAGGTAGTTTTAATAGATTATAAGAATAGAAAATAGCTGTTTTATTGATAACGGGACATTTTGATCCGGAGACATTTTGATCCGGGGTCATTTTGATCCGATTTGGGGACATTTTGATCCGCTAGGGACAATTTGATCCGTTTGGTTACATTTTGATCCGTGTTGTAAAAATTCAATTTTTTTGAACGGATCAAGAAGTCCCCTAAAGGATGAAATTGTCCCCCGGAGACATTTTGATCCGTATACACTTTTTGATCCATTTTTTTTCATTGGGACACGTTTTTTTATACTGTTGGTAATTGTCAGGACGAGGTTAGTAAGATGGAACATTTTTGAAGAGTCTACCGGTTAAGTTGAAATCTGAGAAATGTAAGAAATTGATAAGGAAATTTCTATATTTTTGGTAAAATTAGGGGCATTTTCCTTTTATTATTTTTAATATATAAATAACTAATAAAAATAGTTACAAAACTAAAACAAATTATTCAAATAGATGAAGCCATTTTCGAGTTAAAGCGAACCAAAGAATAGCTAAATATTTTTATTAATTAGAAAATAGATAAATTAATAATTCTAGGTTATATGAAGTTTACCGTGTCAGTATGTATATATTCTATCTGGGTATAATATAATAAAATTAATATATAAGTGTATAATAGTATGTGCCTAGAATTATACGTTACATGACCAAAGCCTAATTAAAGAGTTTGTCACCACTAAGCTTGGGTTAATTTGGGGCCCCTACGATGTATTTTGAAAAGAAAGGTTTCAAGAGGAGGAACCTACTTTTTTAAGTACATGCTATTCAATCACAGCTTCTACGTTCATAAAAGATTATTTTGGGCGCCCTCATATTAACATTAACCAATTGGCATAAGCCTGTACAGGGCTTGGCTTTCAATAATGTAAATCCGTTATAAACTATGCCCTTGCCATGAATGTCCCGTGCAAAACCGAGTTAGTCAGCTTTTATTTTATAAAAATAAGTGAGAGGTTATATTATTATTAAACGTGTCTATTGTAACATATGATAATATTTATAATAATTATATTATTATTTCATAATATTTGTAAGTACCTATTGTACTATAATAGTAATCTAAACATGTAATATCTTTGAATATATCAACAAATAATTACTTTTAACATTTTAACAAGGATTATGACTTATGGTTAGAGGCGTTAGGGCACTGGCCCTTGTGTCATTGTTCTATCCAGAAACCTCGTCCTGACAATTATGAGCAGTATAAAAAAACGTGTCCCAATGAAAAAAAAAACGGATCAAATAGTGTCTACGGATCCAAATATTTCCGGAGGACAATTTGATCTTTTAGGGGACATTTTGATCCTAAATCAAAATGTCACCTTACCGTTTTATTATATTTTAATAAATATTTTAAATTTCGTGGTCTAATTATAACACGAGTATATTTTATAATTTTAAAGTACGAAATCTAGTCGTCTTTATTTTACTAAGTTCAACCAAAATTTCATTTGGAAATCAGGATCTTTTGGTCAAAGATTCTAAGACAGAATATTTTCTATAAATGGACATCATAGTCAATCCATTGTTATAACACCGGTAATTATTGCGGAATCAAATTCGGACTTGCCGATTACCTATTGCATTTACAACATTTAACATCCACTTCAGAGAACCAACAAAGCGATAATCTTTATTACCTACCTTTGAAAATATTAGTAATTTAGTAATTTATATTAATACAATTGATAATGATAAACGTGTAAGAAGATATTATACAGCCCATATTATGACTATTAAAGTTATTTTCATATTATTTTCGTCTACAGAAAACTCATACTAAAATAGAAATTATAAGTATATTAAAAACCTCGTACAATAATTTGCATTATTCTTTGGACAAAAATTAACTTAATTTAGACAGTTTGAACGACGACCTGTTTTTAAAAGTGTGCGGTTATGAACGACGCCCTTTTTTGAAGAGTAGTTTATGGACAACCTAGTGTTAAAATTTTAATCCTCAAGTATAAACTGAAAAAATTTTATGAATTTTCAACTACAAAATAACTTGCAAATCATCGCGATTTTTACATATTTTATACAAATTTGAAATTTATGGGTTTATAAAAAAAAATTTGAGTACAACGATATCCAATATTTTTTAGTTATAATAAGATTAATTTATAATTAAAATTGTATTAAATTTTCAAGAGTTTTCAGACAACCAAATAAATTTTATAGATATTTCAAAAAAAAATTTACAAAAATCGAAAATTTAAATTGTCTATAAATAAGGCAAAATATATCAAAATACTTTGAAAGTTTATTTATGTATAGTTAAAGCCAATATAAAGATTTGGTGAAAATTTCAAGTGTTTGCGGTTTTTTGTTTTTGAGTTAGAGCATTTTAAAAAAATGTGTTTTGTCAAAACGTGGTTTCGCTTAAAAATTCTCGTTTTTTCGTAATTTTTTTATCGTTTTCTTCGGCGCTTTTAAAAAGTTCTGAAAAAGTTGGATTTTTGACTTGCCCAAGTACCATCTATATTCACTTTTCTTTCAGAAAGTTGCTGTTTAAGAAAATCGAAGACGTGATGACAGACACAAAAAAAAAAAAATAAAAAATAAATATAAAAAAAAAACACATTATTATAAAACCAATAGAATCCATCACTCCATTTAGAATTTAAAAATAAATAAATAAAAAGAAACATCCATTATTATAAAATCAATACATTCATCACTTCGTTCAGAATTTAAGATTAATAGGCAAGTAAAAATCTTATATATAGTATATATTATTATATATTGACAAGTACAAATATGTTTAAAATTCAAGGAAGTCATAGGTAAAAGGGGCATAATAATAATAATAGAAATATTAAATAATATATAATATATATGTATTATCTACATGGCTATACATATTAATATAATACTGAGATAATAATCAGAATAACTTAGTTATTAGTCTAGGGTCCGGATTTAAATGCAAAGTGCATATTTTTTTGGTTGATCTTAGACAATGCTTTCTAAGTACATAATTCGTTTCATGTAACAAGTGTTTCAAAGCTACAAATTTTATTTCGACTTTATTTATTTTTAGAGTATTTATAATAATATTGAGTCAAATTATATACAAATTTAATCTATTCAAAATATTATCTAAAGCTAAATTATTTTTTTGATACTTAAGTAGTTTTCTATAATAACATTGTCCCAAAATATATATTTATCAACATCTTAGTAGCATCAAGTCAATTTTTCCTAATTTCAGTTTTTTTCTTTCAATAGGATAATAAATAATAATTAGATTTTATTTATAAATTCCAAATTGTTTAAATAAAGGTAATTTTTAAAGTCAATTTTGTGGTTAAATGCACTTTTTAAGGACATCTATGGCTATATATTTTATTATATTACATTTTTTATATATTTATTTTGACACTGAAATAAGAACGATTTAATAATAAGTCAGTACCGTATTTTCTAGTCTGTTTTAGTTTAAACCATAAGGTATATACTATGTATTCAAAAACTCATATTTAACATTACCGATTTGTTTGCACTGGGGGCGTACAATTATATTATGCGCGTCCCTGGCAGTCCTGGCACAAGTATTTTGCGCGAGTTACGTGGTGATATAGTGTGTAAATGTGTGTATTTATGAGCTAATGAAACTAATGAATAATAGAAACTAAATAATGCGATGGCTACAAAAAATATTTATTGGTAACTAGATATGTATTACTGAAACAAAATTATTCATGACGACATAACTAATAATTTAAACGAAACATATGAAAATAACTAATAATATACTATAGTCCTTTTGGCCCAATATTGTTATAAATGCAATGAAAAATTAATATTATTTAATAATATATATTATAAATTATAATAATAACAGTCTTGTAAAGAATAATTTTATTTTGTATTCAGAATACGTATTCAAATACATCTTAAAAAATATATTCGAATACTTTTTTTTCCCACTAGTTTTTATAAGTTTTTGAATATTTTCAATTAATGTTTTTAGTTAATAATTTATAAAAATATAATAATTAATAATATATCAATATAATATACTTACAAATAGGTATTGTAATTTATGGTTAGTATTATGATCAAATACATTTTAAATTTTTACTACATTACATTTTAATTTCATAACTTTTTCAAATTTTCATACAGTCATACCTCATATGACTGTTTTTTTTTTTATGAACACTGCCTCTGATACTAAAAGCCCTTAAAATAGATGCAGAATGTACTACTTTGAAAAGGAGTGTTATATTTTATGGATATCTTTTTAATTAAAGGTGTTTCATTCAAAGATAAAAGTAATTTATTAGGATTTTTTGATAAGTATGTGGATGTTTCATCCTCAACAGAAACTTAATTTAATGATTAATGAGCTTTTATTTGACTCCCGGTTTTCCTCAGGTTTAATAAGTATAATATTTTGAATATCAGATAATGTCACATGTATTTCTATTACTGCATCTCTAAATTTTACCATTGTAAATTGCAGTCTTGTAAAGTATTTGGATAAAAGTATTTGAATACTATTTTCAATACTTTTTTAAAAAAGTATTTGAATACGTATTCTGACTACTTTTTTTTGTATTTATTATTCATAAAAAAAAAAAATACTTTTTTCTGAACTAGAAAAATACTTTTTTCCAAACCAGAAAAATAGTTAATCGAGGATTAATCGCCGTAGTTATCTATATAATTAGTTATATATAATTATCTACGTAGTTAATCCTTGTACTTTATATCGATCTAACATTTATTTTGATTATTTTTTATTTCTTGTTTAATATTCTGATTGTTTCTATTGTAACTACCTATGTAATTGACTATTATCTGTATCACTGTACACTCTTTCTCTACGTACTATATAATTGAGTTATTCGCCCGTTTAATCATTTAAATAAATAAAAAGTGGTGGTGTTGATTTCAGGAGTTCAGTATAGGCAATTTTATATTCATACGTAACATATTTTATTATGATTGTGTGAGCGTGTGTGAAAGTAAATGATAACTATAATATTATTCTAGTGTGTAATATATTCCTATCGAACGACTCGCACACAGACACAACTGAAGAGTAAAGACTATATAACTTATTAATAACACATTAAGCACATTTCAACGTCTCGGTAAAAAAAAAAACAAATAATTATTATACATTTATAGGTACCTGACTTTTTATAATCGTACAATTTGAAGCTAACCAGAGTCAATAAGTGGATACTGTTACGGACATACATAAATGTAGGTCCTCACGGAACAATCACAGGGGGAGGTTCATGTCGGAATTCCTTATAACTATAACAATATAACAATCGTAGGATATGCAGTAGCAGGCATGATGTGGTTAGAACAATGTAATAGATATTGGAAGGAATTAATAAATAAAATGTCAAATGGTACATTAACTAGGTTACGCATGAGATAGAAATAATATTAAATAATAATATATTAAATAATGTTAATATATTAAATTATCATCTACCCACGCAGGTGCGGTTAGAACAAATAATTAATAAAATCAGTGAGAAGAGACCACGCACACACACACACACACACACAATAACAGTGTATATGTGTATGTATGTGTATGGCATATGGCATATATATACTATGTAATACATCTCTGACGCCTATAATCAGACAGATTTTATCTTTATATAGCATATGTTGTATGTATATATATATTATATATTATATACTATAATATTGTAGAAGTAAATACATATTAACCACATCCTGTCACTAAAAATAACTAATTCTCGGAATAATATGGGAGAGACTCGATTATCTCACGGAGTTGGGGTATATAAGGAGGTCCCAAACAGACTATATTCAGATGTGTTTTAGTCCGTTCAATAGCAAGCAACTTCACGCTAGTTTGTTTAATAAATTAAATGTTTGGACTTAGAATATTTTTGTATGTATTTTAAATTAAATCTTTGGACTTAGAATATTTTTGTATGTAACAGAATTAATTCTTTGGACTTAGAATAATTTCACAATAAAATTATAATAAGTTCATATCGAGTATATTATTTATCTTCCTCATTCCAACATCAAACACGACTACACCCTTGAGTCGTGGGCACGCAACAATACTTATACTGTACATAATATATTATAATACGATAATAGGTAGCAGCTATATTTTGAAGCATTTCGAGGATCAACTTTTAATAATCGTAGTGATTTACGAGAGGAAAAAAATCAAGCGGGAATAGAAAACACGCAAATCGAGATAAAATAATGAACCATTATGAACCTACTATTTTTTTACAGTGAAACCTGATTTGATTATTTTTAATCTTTATTATTAACACGGGATTAATCTTCATTTGTTAATGGTCGTGACACAACCATGTAGGTATAGTCCAAACTCCGAAGATTAATGTTCCTACATTTATTGATACCTAATTATAGGTTTTAACTATTGAATAGGTTTCATGATGATTGATTCATGTGATTAATATCAGTCAAACCTAATGATTTAACTGCACGGTAATTAAAATAATAAAATTAATGCACACCGTACCTATATTAAAGAATACATATTATAGCTGTAAGCGCAATTTATTGATTGTAAAACATATATACATTTAACGTGTTCCAATAATTGTATACATTATATGTTAAGACAGTGAGTTGTTATTTTTTGATTACTTAGAAGTCAACTGGCCAGATATAATATTGCTTTTGTGTCTGTTTAGCGAATGTGGACTAGGTATATGAATTTACACATTATTTTATTATATATATTCTTCTTTCTATTCATAATAATAATAATAATAATAATAATAATAATAATAATACGTGTAGCGCGGATACATTTAACTTTTAACTCGCATTTCTTTAGACCCTGAGCACAAACTAGCGACTAGATATTGCACCGATACAGGAGCCCATGACATCAACAAATATCAGATACATTTTATTAACAAACTACATATTATATGTATAGGCGTCAACAGTATCTACATTTTGGTGAACAGACAGTGGTGCATTTTATGTACACGCGCCTCGGGGCAAAATATTTTTTCTGTCCCCTCACAATAAAAACATCTTAGTTAAGCAATAACATAATACATTCAGTGAAACAAATCATAAATCAACCGTTTTGACAAATTGTTTTACATTACTATAAAATAATATATAACAGTAGTATATATATATATATATAAATATAACCTTAAAAAACTACTCTTTTGAAGTTTTTTTTTTCAAAATATTGTGGAACCAACAATTTGGACAACATTGTATACCTAGTGTGTATACATAAATTTATTGAACTTAAGTAACAATAAATTATATTATTTGCTAGCTTTCATCACCAGGCGTTGTAGAAAATGTCACCTCCACCATAACCACTCTAGCAATTTCAACTTTGACCAAGAATTCTTTACCTCTTCTCAACGATATGCCAATATCACGAATACAGCATACCCCTTGGATATCAATCAATTCCTTCTCAATTCATCGTAGAAGATCAAAAAACTAAGAGATGCACTCTTAAAATGCAAAAGCACAAGGGCTGGACCAGACGGGATTCCCTATTATTTCATTAAAAAAAATCCTCATAACAGTAAAAACTACCTCTTGGCCATACATAATATGGGAAAACAATGAGTTTTTAATTGTTCAAAACATCTAAGTAGTAAATTCCTTACACATGTATATGGTAAGTTTCAAAAATAATTTAACCATTTATCAGTTAATACCAGTTTCATTATTTTATAAAGAGTATATCAAGAAATCATAGATTGATTAAGTGTACATTTAATTATAGTAAGTATTTTAAATTTAAATATTTGGTTTGTTTTGATTAATTATAAAACTTAAATTGAACGTTGGTATTTTATTTATGTATTTATTAACATAAATATCAGTCATTAAAATGTAATATATACAATAGATATAAGAATAATCATGATTAAATTCTACATTCAATGCTTGATAAAATCATAATTATTTTAGACTTAATTGTAATGTTTTTTATCTTTAAATAACTTCTATATTATCGCTAATGAAAAACTATTCTGAACATTTTGCACTTCAAGTAATAATACACTAATAATTAAAACAGTAATATAATACTATTCTTTTCGTCTACTCTAACTTATGAGTTAATCCAATAATTCGAAAGTAGACTCGAGATTCTTATCACGGTCATGTAGTACAAAAGAGATTTAATTATATTATAAACCATATAAATTAAAACAATGTCTTGTTTAAAAATTGACCATCTATATTATTAATAGTTAATCTCATAATTGGATATTATATTAACCATCAGTAGGTAACTACTCATTAATTATAAATTACATATGATATAATTAACTTAACTTAGTAGTAAGTTCGGTAAATTTGTTATATTCAGTTTAATAGACCCCTAAAATAAAAGTTTAAATTTAAGTTAAATTAAAAATTGAGAATTTAATAGCTTTTTTAAAAAAACCAAATATAAATAATAATTAAAATAATTATAAATATATCAGAATATTCTGAATTAAACTAAACATTTATAAAATAAAATAAAAAAAATGAACACACATTATTGCATAAATTGTACAGATTTTGTGAACAAGACTATTACATTTTTATATTATTATTAAACTTTTACATTTGAATAAATTGGATACAAACATTTTACACACAATAACATTTGATATATAATAGTTAATTACATACATTTATAAATCATCAGGATAAATTTGGTATAAATAAAAAAGTTAGAAAAGATATATACGGAGTCAACTTAGATCAATGTTTTAATATATAATAGTATTACTAATAAATAAAATCTAAAATTTAAATACAATTAAGTATGCAAGTAAATTGGATCAAACCACAAATACAAACTTATATTATCTAAATATTCAAATTTGTAGGTAAAAAAAATGTATACATACTCTAAAATTATAAATAATTGTCAGAGTTCAAATTCTGGAGTACAAAAAAATCTTAAAATAATTGAGACAAACATAACATTATGCCGATCTAGAGATCCTAAAATCGGTAAATACCTATATTTCAACAAATAATTCACAAGGTTTAGTTCCTCAAGAAATCTATCTATACATCTAAGTTTAATTTAACCTTCATTCAGGAATTACAACCATAGTACATAATATTTTTAAGAGGATAATTCTTACATTATACATGTAGATGTGATCTGGGGTAATTTACCCGATATCTGAGAGTTCCTGGAATGCATAGGCAGAGTCTGATGATGATTCGACTCTGACAATTTTACACGTAAACTAGTAGGAGTACTTTCTTGTGAATAATGTTGATGTTCAGCGGCTGGAGGGCGGGGTAGTCTGCGGCGTAACCAACTGTGTCTTAAAGCCATAGCAGGTGTGATACGGCGCTCTGGATCCCACTCCAAACACTGAGTAATAAAATCCATAAACAGTGGATCATCACAGCCTTTGAGTGCTTTTGATAAGTCTTTAGATTCAGGTGGTCCTCGTGCTTTTCCTTTACGTGATATACTACCTTTGAGAATGGTTGAGCCATCAGGCAATGTTGTCTGAGAACAATACCTTGGATATCCTCTAGAGCTTATGAAGTAATTGACTCGCTTTGATACATCTAATAGTTTTTTAGGTGGCATTCCTAGAAGTTCAATGATACAAGCTAATTGGTCAGTTTCATCTTCACCTGGAAATAATGGAAAACCAGTAAACAATTCAACAAGAATGCAACCTAAGCTCCACATATCAATTGGCAATCCATATTTAGCGCCTAGAATTACTTCAGGTGCTCGATAAAAACGACTTTGTATGTATGTGTACACCCTCTGATGTTCAAAACAGCTTGAACCAAAATCAATAACCTGAAATAAAATATAAATTGTAATAATAATAACAAACAAGGGAATTGAAATAAAACATAATATATACACACATACACCACCAATTTAAACTAAAATAAAGAAATACAATTAATAATAATAAGTATATATCCTTCCTATAGTATATTTTTATCGACAGAAATAGTAATAAACACAATAAAAATTAAGTAAAAATAATAGATTTATTGTTTATATGTTTCATATAGACAAAAGAATTACATAGTACCTACATGGTGTTTTTCTAAAATAATAACTCAAATGTTGGACTTAAAAGGTATTTAAAAATGTTTAGAAAATGCTTATTAGATTTTTATATTTTTACAGCATGTAATACAAAGTAATTAAGTTCTACAAGGCATACTAAAATAATAATTTAATTTAAATTAAAAAAATGTTTTGTAAAATGAAAATGCACAAAAAGTACTAATGTATATTTATTTTAAAAATTAAAAAAATTGAACTCTTTACTTTTTAGCTGTAGTTAAATTGTACAATATGTACTTACTTAACAATGAAATATTAACATTAAATTAATTTCTAAAAAATATCTTCAAATGAAATAAGTATTTAGCATATATGGAGATAGGAGTATTATAATTATGAGATAATCTATCAAGTGCCAAGTAAAGTATAAAAAAATTTTGATTTTAAAGCAGGTATTTCAAAAAGTACCTAAAAATAAAATGGAATTTAATGTTTATGAACAATAGCAGTAACTATTATTGCTAAACCAAAATAAAAAAGTTATAGTAATAATAATGTACAAGTATAAAAACTTTAATATGTATTTGTTAAGAAGAAGTAGTAAATATTATTTTAAAATGCAGCGAATAAAAAAATCAACATACATTGTCTAAGATTTGTATGAAGAATTTATGTCCTATTTTAAATTTGTGACATATTTCCTAAGCAATAGTTATTAGTTATTACTAAACTAATTAATGTTAATTGTACATTACTTTCTAGAAAATAATTTTTCACTTATAAAATTAATGGTAGTACATCAGATAGTATATCTTGAAAAAATTATAAAATTCAATTGAATTTTATAAAGACAAGAATATTAACTATAATTAGTACATATGTACACTAAGTAGAAACTACCTGATATGACCGATATTCAATATTAACAACATTAAAATGCATTGAATTATGTTTAATAATGATTTTAGGAAATTAATAAATAGCACCCATTTTTCTTCAGAATTACCATTCTACAAACTTATATACACACCATAGTTAATGCAATGTATAAAATATGTTTTATAAATAACATGAACAATTTTTTTTTGAAAGTCTTTTTAAATATTAAATATACCTATTATAAAATAATTAAATACATAAAATATATTTATATAATAATTAGGTAGGTACACAGATACAATTCAATAAGATTACTGTAAATATCTAGCCATACAATTTATTTAATTAGGTATAAATTAGTTTAAAATTAAATGATAATTAATAAAAATATTAAATAAATAAGCATTGAATTATTACAAAATATAATTTGTGTAAAAACAAGTTTAATTTTGTAATTAATATTAAATTTAATTAAAATAAGATTAAATATAAGAATACCTAGCTAACTATCATCAACGAGTACTATAAATGATGACTCATAATTTATAAATAAATAAGCTTAAGTTGTGCCATGGATTTAATTATTCACTATTAAAAATTTATAAATTTTAATTAGATAGGTATATACTAAACATTTTTTAGTGAATTTCATTAATGCATATATACATTATATGTGTTTCAATAATAAAAAAAGTAAGTACAATTAGATATAGTACTACAGTTAAAATAATTAGATTATTTATCTTTTATAGTTTCTAGATATTTTGAATTAAATGAGATAATGAATTGAAATATACTGCTCGATATATAATTTGAATACTAATAAAAAAATAACTAGAGATATAAATAATAAACTATAATTAATAATTAATATTTACCTTGATGCCACTACGACCATGCTGCTTCAAGAGAACATTTTCTGGTTTCATATCACAGTGAATAATTTTATTACGGTATAAAGCATCCAGACATACTAATAATGAATGGCTAAATTTTCGCACTAATTGAAGACTGAACCCTTGATATTTGTTTTTCTTTATAAGTTCATACAAATTAATAGATAGCAATTCAAAAGTAATGCACATATGTTTTCTGAATGTAAAACTATCAAACATATGAATTATGTTCATTAAATTATGAACATCCTGTTTGCGCAAGTGTTCTAATATTCTGATTTCTTCTTGGGCTTGGCGATAAAAACGTTTCTCATTTCTGACTATCTTAAGTGCAACGTGTTCGTTAAGTTTATGATCATACGCTTTGACTACTTGACCAAAACTGCCTTTGCCGATTACTTTGAGCAACTCATATCGGTAAGCAACATGATCATGAGGGACAAAAACATAGCCACCTTGATCGTTGTCGAATAATGATTGTGTTCCATTAAATGGTCGTTGTTTTTTGTCAGCTTCCATGCCAAAAAAGTATATTTCAGGGAAACCGAATATTTCGATTTTCTCAAATTTGCTCAAACTATTACTATACTTAGTGGATACATAATCGGGAGTAAAACCTTTTTTCTTCGGTTTACTCAATGGCGTAACCTTTGAGTTATGAGCACCAATTGACTCGTCCTGCTTGTTAATCGGCTGAAGACAAGTGGTGGCTGATTTGCTAACGCCATACAAAACATCCTTATTCTCTACGTATAAATCTATGTTGCTCGGGGCTTTATCAACAATAATGTCAAGGTTGGATGGCTTTGAACACTTTTTTGCCAACTTAGTGGTTGCTGCGGAGTTGGACTTCTCGAGGATCTGCGAGTACTTGAGTAGTGATGGCAGGTGATCGGTACTGCAGTCTGACTGGGATATGCAAGAGTCGTTAGACGCACTTGACGCGCCATTATTGTTGGACAACAGGATGTGTGGTCGGCTCCGAGACAAAGGCATCTCTTTAATTGTCGATACAGGATTAATGGTAGTTACCGTGATACTCATAGCTGTTCAGGTGTCGCGTACCTAAACACGAACGCATTTAGGTACTCTTGTTGGCCGATGGTGTCTCGTTGAGCGCGATTGTCTTGTTATTTCCAGCAGTCTGCATCGTCTCTCACGAGCAATAGTCTATTATTATTTATTGTTAACTCGTTCCGTATAATATAAGTTATTACATACGATAATAATATGTATATTTTAAATGCTTATGTACAAAAGTTAATATATTATACACGAGTGTAAATTTATGGGTATTGATAGAATACCCATTTAGAAAAATTATTCGAAGAAAAATGCCCGTGAGGACGCAACAAATTTTGTGAAGTGTAGTAAGTCCCTTGTTGTCCGACAAAGGAGACGATTCGACTTGAGCACGCACGTCGTCCGTTGACCGAACAAACACTTGGGTGTTGCGTGTTGAATAGTACACGGACAACGACAACGGCGACGACGGATCGCACGCTCGTCCACTTATTGCGGACTAATTAAATATAGATTAAATAAGAATTCGGAGAACACAAGTGAGAAAGAGAGAGAGACACACACAGAGGGAGACACAGAGAGAGTGAGTAGTGAGAGAGACGGAGAGAGCGATGACGGAGAAATGAGACTTAAGACAAAAAAAAAAAAAGAAAGAAACGAACTCTGTTACGGAAATATTAAATTATTATTGTTGTCATTACTATACGGAGTATAATCTACGACACAGGGCCCGTACGACGAGTGAGTACGAGCTGACGACGGAATAATAACAAAAAGTAAAATAAAAAATAAAATAAAATAATAGTGTTAACAATAATTTGTCTTTCAGTGCAATACACTCGGCGCGCGCGCGACGGCGGTGGTGGTGGTGGTGAACCCAGTCGTACAGTGCGGCACCGACACCATTGTCACGGTCACGCGCACGGTAATATTCGGCCGACCGCCGTGGTCGGACGTTTTCGTCCGGCGGCGGCGGTGCACGAGCCTCTCCTCCGCCACTGACAAGACCGGTGACCCCTCGCCCCTCTCCCCGCGACGCGACCACCGCCGCCGTTGTAGCAGCTGCAACCGGGTCACTACTCCTTTCCGTACGCCGCCGCCCGTTCGGCCTCACTCTCTGTGCGCTGCGGCGGCGGCGCGCTCGATCCCTTAACTACGGAGAGTCGTGGCCGTCCACGCGCACGCTTTTGTATTTCCACAAACGCCGCCGACCTCGTTTTCCGGCGGCCGAATGGTGACCCGTTTTCCCAGAAACGCCGTCGCCGCGGCAAAACTCGTAATTTTCCAAAAACCGCAATTATCCCTATTGCGTTCGATCCGATGCACCCAAGGCTTATGGATAATAATAATCTAGTAAATATAATACACTACAGTCAGAGTCGCGTTTAACGGGCGGAAAGGGGGGGGGTCAATTGCCCCGGGGTGGCAAATTTTATGGTGTTTGATGGGGTGGCAAATTTTGTAAATGTTTTGTTTTTGCATAGTACCCTTGTAATCTCCCCGTTTATATGCTATACTGACTGTAATTAATAGTGTGGTGAACATGATTTTGAATTATAATTTTCTTATGATGGGCAGCATATTTTAATTTGCCCCGGGACGGCAATATAGCTTAAAGCCGATCGCACACCAAAAGAACAAAACTGTGTTAGACAGTGTCAGTCATTTTCGTGTTAGTCAACTAAAAACAATTTGTTTTATATAAAGTGCACACTACCTAGACAAAACACTATTAGACAAAAAAAAAAAATCACTTTTCATCATGTCATCTGATGAAGATGTTGCGATTTGCATGTGGTACACATTATAAAATTTAGAATAGAATCATAAAGAAAAAAGTTATGGTCTTATGGATACATTAGTTAAATAAATTCCCCTTTACAAGTCATTGTAATAATATAAAATAGTACAATTATATTATAGCTTAATTACAATAAAAACGAATTTTGTACAAATCAACGCACAACATAACATTCGTTGTCTAATTATGGCTAAAGAAAAATGTAAACACTTCAGACAGTATAAGTCATCAACTGATGGTGTTTAAAGCATAAATGTTTTTGTTTTGTTTTTGTCAAATCAATGTGCGTATGCAACGTAATTACCTACGTTCTATTTCTAACAAAACAAGTGTTAGGCTGACTAATACTATTTAAAGCAGTTTTGCTCTTTTGGTGTGCGGTGGGCCTTGACGCGGCACTGACTACAGTAGGCATTTCAACTTTGGGAACCCATCCGCGATCGGCGAGACATAACGACGGCAGCGTTCACCGCACGTGTGCTCGTCCAATAATAACAACGAAAATGTGTGTGTGTGTGTGTGTGTTGTGCGATATGGGGTTGGCGAAATATAGGAGGCCGTCGTCCCTCGGGGCAGCTGCCGCCGTCCGTACTGTTCCGCGTGCACGCAAAAGAGACGCGTTGCCAGTATATGGGTCTCCGTTTCTACGGTTTTTATCCCGCGGTCTTCGTCTATAATGGGCGACGGTGACCGCGCTGTATATAGCCCTCATTTTATAACACTTCAATAATATCACCGGACAGAGCCGGAGGGAACGGAGGGCAAGACAACAGCGTGCGGTCGTCGTTTTACTTGGACGACGACGTGACGGGTTTCTGTACATGCAGTATACCGGTACCTATATCATCGCCACTGCACCGCGACCGACCGCTCGTCCAATTGCGAGACGTCCGGTCAACGACTATACGGTACGGTCGTCTCGGTTTAGTTTTGCGTCGGTTGACCCGCCGACGACGGGGCGTAGGTTTTTTTTATTTTCCATCTTTTTTTTTTTTATTGTTTTACAAATATATTATAATATTGTACGATAATATTATATATTATATTTCCTCTTTCCCCCGCCACACGCATACTAATCGATACCATACGCTGTACAATACATGTATACGTAATATTATTATACAACGCATTGGCGTTATACCTACCTGTGCAACGACGATTGTAGTATTATCGTTTTATTATATTATATTATCTGATCGTATCCCCCCTCCCCGCGGCTACCCTGCAACTTATTGGCGCACAAAAACACCTCCGCCTAATAATCGTGAATTTGTTTTTTTATTTTCATTCTCACGCGCACAAATACACAATTATGCTATTATTATATTATACGTCATGTATATAATAATATCGCGTTTCCAGCAGAGATATACAGTAGGTAGTATTACGGTATAAAGGTCTACGCATAAAAAATCAAAATAAAAAAAAAAAGGGCAACAAATAAATAAATAAAAAGGCCTTCCGTTCTCTAGCGCTGTTCTAACCGCACGGACATCATAGATAACATACAGCCATATTACAGGATCTTTCGAATGTTACGCACATGACGTATAGTTATTACATATAAAAACTTCACATCGATCACTTAGGTACAGGTCGCGGTGTAGGCGTGTGTGGACTGCAAATAAAGTAAGTAGGTTCCCTCTCGGAACGTTATACCGGACCGATTTTCCCGCATTTTATTACGTTTTCGTTCAGGCTCGTGGAGGTCATCATCGTCAGTGCGTTTTTAATAGTTGAGAAAACGTCGACCGCCGGCGTACAACAAAACGTTCTCAAAATACCCTGTATATTATATACTCTCGCATATATAATCGTGAAATTATTTATATAATAATAAATTGCGTATATTATGTCTCGTCGTCGTGGTCGCGGTGACGACGTCATCGCCTCATCGGTCATCGTCGTCGCGGCATTGTATTATTATAGAGTAGGACACTTTATTCCATTTTTTTTTCTCGCCATTTTTTTTTCTACTTTGACGACGACATTACTATATATAAAAGATACGAATACGTATATATATATAATATACGTGTACGCACGCGATCTACGTAAAACGAAGTTATTACGCCGTAATAAATAATAATAATAAAAATAAAAGGCTATAGGTATACCTATGGCGACCGTGTACCATGTATATTATGTGTGTAATACTACACTGTGCACACGTTGTACTTTGTACGCAAATGCAAACGAAAACGTACACACACACACACACACACACACACACACACACACACACACACACACACACACACACACACACACACACACACACACATTCTTCGTGTGCATTCGATCGATAAGCTCGATTTATCGTAATACCGTAAACACACACACACACGCATGTATATGTATACACATTTATATATTATGTATATAATATATGTATGCAAACACTGTACGCACACCGTTTTATATGAATATATTTTTTACACACAAAACGTACCACTTGGACGCATTTGCAATACTACGTGGTAGAAGTATATATATATGTGTAAGATCGTGCTTGCGTGTGTGTGTTTTCGTGTCAAGGGATCTTATTATTATTATTCGTTGGAGGGTTCGAAGACTTATACATGTATATTATTATGTGTACGATATTATACGTTTTTCTGTATAACGCGAGTTTCCATGTATACGTTTGCGACTGTTCACTTTTATCGCCGTCACTGCTGCAGGTTCTCTCGCTCTCCGCACTCTCATCGTATTTGAACGTCAGTAATTATTGTGGGACACCACTTGTTATTTATTTCTTTTATGTGTTTCTTTTTCTGTTTTTCCTGCGTACAGCATCTTTATTTTCGCTCTCTCTTTTTATCTTTCTTATAGTCGTCGATGCATTATGATGTATACAAAAATAATAATTTATCATAATAATAACTTGTAGCGTTATTTCGTCTTACAACGAGTACTGTCGATAACAGACTATGCTGCTGTTTCTGTTTTACCGTAATATAATTGTTTGGTGAGATGGCGGAGGGTACAATGCATTGTACAATGCGCAATTCTCTGCACACTTACCCAATAGCTGTTTAGTGGGCATCGTATTTATTTATACAATACAACAGTATGATAATATTACCCAAACGTGAAACTTGGTAGACGGCAGAAGACGATCAAATATTTTTTTCTCATTTTTTTCCACCTACATCAACCCCTGTAGACGATACAAATTACCTATCGACATTTTAAACTCACAATTCTATCTACTATATATGTATATATGTATATATGCGCATATTGCCGCGATATATATCAGTCCAGTGCCCAATTATATTTTACGTCTGTACAGTTTCATCTCTCTCCCTATTTCTCTCTTTCCCTCTCGTTCTCAATATACATTGTTACAACGCTATTTTTTCCCTGAAAAACAATTGGGCATCGTGACCGGTGAAGCGTATATCATTACTTGTATGTAGGCAATTACACACTGCAGCAGTCATTTACAATGTGGACGCTTTATTCAGTTCGGTATTATAATATAAATAGACAGCTATATATATTTTACACTATTGTTTACGAATAATAAATGGTGCCCACATGTATTGTACTTTAATTAATTGATAAAATTCTTATACCTCCAACCTATCCTGCGCCCTCTTAGATTATCAGCAATACAATTGTACTTTGCATTACTTGATGACTTGTGTGGGTGCTTCTGCGAATAATCATAACTGCGTCTCAAGGGGACAAAGGCCGTCAAATGTTAGGATGTTTTTTTCTATATAATATATACTTCTCTATAGTACCTACTTATAATTTGCAAAAAAAAAAATTTATAAAGGCAAAAATAATATTTAAAAACTCTATTTACTTTAATTTAATAAATGTTTAGTGTTATATGTAGTGTATAAACCATTTTATTGAGGATACTAATTACAAAAAATTAATGTTCCGTCATTGACCAATATTTATATATTTTCCATTTTATTGTATACGTAAATATCAATTATTCATTATCTCAGGTTCCTAGATGGTCTTTATTTATATTTTCTCATCGCATATTTTATTAAAAATCTAATTTTATGAATATAATATATATATATATATATATATATATATATATCAGTGGTGGTTGTAACATGCGAATAAGGGGGGAGGGGAGAGAAAAATTGACATAAATATACAAAAACGCCTAAGACGATTGCATAGGAGAGCCAAAAGCCAAAAACCATTCTTCAATATTTTATACTGATAAAATACATACTTGTTATAGAAAAAACGTTTTTCATTAACTATACTTTTACAGTCACAGCCATCTTAAGGTTATATGGGTACTCGAGCTCACCATATTTCGGAGACTTTATAATATTCAATTATCATAAGTACATTTTTTTGATACATAAGTACATAACGTATTATTATTAATTTATTTATTATTTACTTTTCAGTAAAAAGTGCATTTTGTTTGAATTTCTGTTACTTATTATTATTTGTTATTTTTTATTATAATTATTTCAAAAAAAAAAAATTATTCAAAAATTAATTTGTTGTAGAGTTAAAAATAAATGTAATACATTAATGAAAACCAAATTAATTGTCATAAAAATAATAAATTTGTCAATTATTATACACTTTTAGTTTCTTCCTAGCTTTTTCATTCATAGATTCCTGTATCACATTTTCATAATCTAAACTCGAGTCCAATATTTTCAATGCACATTAAATATAAGAAGTTTAACCGTTTCTCGCTCATGGTAGGTACTTCTAAGCTCTTTTTTAATTAAATTTTACTTAGAAAATAACGTTCCTCATTACAGTTGGTAATCATCATTGATAAAAGAATTCTGAAAACTGTTATTAAAATTGGAAATATTTCTTCTAGTTTATTTGATTTTAAACATTAGTTTATACCAGAAATACCAAATTCAGAAATTTCAAGTTCTAATACATACGTTTTTAAGTGTATACATATTCCAACCTACTGATTACCACCCAAGGCAGTAAAAACTTACCTGAAAATCTTCCCAGGTATTTAAAAAGTCGCTAGTGCAGAGACCAATTGAATCCTGTCATATAAGTCCAAATTAAACTTCTGAGGGTTCTGTCACTCCTCAAAATTATTCCTGTTATGTAAATAATGTTCTTAAATTATCTAATTTGCTTATTGTATAGGTATACAAATGCTACAGATTGTAAATATTCTTGTTTTCTTTTCACTAAAAAAAAAATGTATACATTCTAAAATTAATTCATTTTATTAATGTCTATACATGATAAAATTTCGTAAATATTTAACAATGGACTATTACTTCTTATTTATTTCTAAATTTTTCAAATTGGAGAATAATCTAAATAATATTTTTAATAAACATATATAATATAAAATATTTTTAGGTATACAAAGCTAATTTTAATATGTTTTCGTTCAAGATTTATACTAAAAATATTTAAGAAAAAAAATTATAAAATTATGATATTTAGTAAATAATGTAATTTGTTTATGTGAATTTGGGACCCTTAAAATGTCGGGGCCCATGCCTTAAAACAGCACTGCGTAAAGTATACTTTGCCATAAAGCGGTATTATTCATTAATTTATCAAATTAAAAACTAGGGGGGGCGGCGATCCACCTATCGCCCCTGATATATATATGTAGATAGATAGATTGTCAAACATAACATTGAACAATTTTTAACAGAATAGTGTGTCATTCTTTAACGAAAGGTAATGGACTGCGGGAGGGTATAGTAATGGCCGTAATGGGCAACAATAAATATATTTGAATGACATGCGGCTGTTAGATAATGCGCCGAAAGATAACATTAGTATGGATATGGACATAAACTGCGATCATTTTGAGCAAAAATAAAAATCGAATTAAAATTCATATCGACAGCGGTGATGACGGCAACGATCCGGCTTTCGATTATAGTAAGTTTTACTATCGTCCGACTCCGACTCATTAATTAAATCCCATTATTTTTATCCAGGACTAAACGCTTATTATATACATGTTATATGTATTTATATATACAAACGTGCAACACGTTAATATGTATATATTAAGTGTATATGACATATTATTATGTGTGTTATGTACAGACTTGGAAACGTGTTGATAATAATTATTGTTCGTGTCATTCGTGATGACTGATAAATAATTGCTATTGAAAAATTTTGCGTAGCGACGACGTCATTATATTATAGACATGATTGACAAGACATTGCGACAATATATTATAATGTATTGATAAAATAAAAATGTGTGTTTATTACGTCTATATACGGATAGCGAAGCGTTTAATAAATAAAATAATCAACCGTTAAATGGTTTTCGAAGAGTCCGGTCAATAGATTGTTTGTAATAAATACTACGTATAGGTACGTGCGATTTTTCTGGGATTATAAAATATACACGACCGTTTATAAAAATATGATGAACACCTCCCATTCGGATAAAAACCAAAATCATTATTCGGTGTCGGTCGTATGTATGGCGAGATAACTGATGTAGGTACATGATGTACAATGAAAAAATATAATAAATCGTTTGAATTTTCCGTATTATGTGACGATACACGGACAATTATTAAAATATTTCATATGTACTTACACCTATGTACAACGAAGGTGTATGTAACATGCAAATATGTAATATATCTATATCCAGTGGTGGATATAGGATTTATTTTACGGTGGATGTCATTTTGCTAATAATCGTCTTTGAGTACGTATTAGGAATAGCTTCTAGACAAAATCACATTAATAATTTATAATCAATAATTTCAAATTTGGAGCAATGGTCAGGAAAATCAGTTTTGCAACGTGCTAATATACACGTATTTTGGTTACTTTCTAAAAAAACATGAGTTTCCTCGACCTTTGGTTTTCCATTTATAAATAACCATAATGTCATCATATTAAGCAAACATATTAATTTTAATTCTCCTGATATTAATCACCCAGCCGAGAGTCGAGACCTCAATTATTAAAACGTATTTATATACGTATCAAATTTAACTATTATTAGTTAAATTTGATACCTCATGAATGATCGTCGATTAGCCATCGATTTTGTCTATAAGGTGACGCGGTATTAAAATATATATGTAGCAAAATACACATTGAACAACATTTATTGCTCATATACAATGCGTGCAAATGGTCAAATTGCACGTGGTATCCAAAAATGGCAATGGTCAAACTGCACTACGTTGTGTTGTCTAAGTACAGTTTGAACTTTACCCGTATTCGACTTGAGTGCATTTCACCGTTTTAATTTAGGTTAGGAAATGCAATAATTTTATTATTCCCCGGTGCACAAACGAAGTAGGTACAAACAACTGCGACATTTTGAACACAAATTTTGAAAAGATAAGGGAGCTGAGCATGTCTCCATCCCCTCCCCCATGAGAGTTCGATATTTTGAAATGGGTCAAGCACATACAAGATACAACCATAACAATTTGAACTCGGAAGTCCATGGTGGGGAAAGGACATGAAGCTCTCGGTCTGTAGTCTATAACTTGTACACAATCAGGGTCGTATTTAAAATGTTGCTTCCCGGGGGCAACAAAATTAGGCCAAGTCCTCCAATCCATAAGGAATGTTAAATAATATACGTAGAGACAGACGTCACCCCTCCCTTAAATTCGGCCCTGTACATAATGTACAAATGTACAATAATATAATATTAATATAACTCGCGTATAATGTGTAGTATGATAGAACATAACATATTATATAATATATTCAGGTATATTAAACCAATGGTGAATTATTTATGTGTATAATTGTAATTAATCGTCACGTAGCTCGGTATATTATGTTTCCCGGTTAAATCCAAAACCGTGGGACTGGAAAGTGGAAATGCTTTTCTGTCTACGCCACATATAATACACAATATCGCATAAACAAATAGGTACGTGTATTGTGTATAATTGCTGTAATACACCGTTCGACAGACAATTAAACATATATCAATGTATTGATATGAATTATATCTATATGTACTGTTCACTCAAATATTCAATACATTTTCGGAGACCCACCGGATTTCAACTGCGACGCCACGTGATGTTTGTTCTACATGACGTAACGTGCATGATGTGTATTAAACACAATACATTGCTTACAGTATTGGAATCGACGATTTTACACATTCAAAATTGCTGTACAAACACAAATGTTTACTATGGTTGGGTGGAGGGGGTCTTCTTGTGCAATTCGAGCTAATTAATGGAAATCTAACTTGCTCACATGTCCACAGCGACAGCACCCGTTCATAGAAATTAGGGTATTATATAATATTCTACATTGATTTTTCATACATATATCTAGAAGCGTTTTCGAGAGTGTTTTGTACTAAGATCATATTATTATAATTTCCATGTTACAATGATTGCACCTGTACCGGGTACAACAATTGTAATATTTTTTTGTTTTACGTTCCTACAACAATTTAGGAAAGTTTAAAGTATTTAAAAAAATATTATAAAGATAATGACTTATCACTTAATTAATTTAAGTGTAAAATTATTTAGATCTGAATCATCAAGTTTGAGTTTAAATAAAATTAATAGAAACACTTAATGATAGTACTTTGCAATTCGTGAACTGTCCCAAACCCATGGCTGGTAATGGTAAATTGATTGCCGAAGTAGTAATTTCGTTATTTATTAGCTTTATGCACACATATTATGTACTAGTGCAGTGATTCTCAACTTTTTTGCACCCCTTGTAAATTTTCAAAAATTTTACGTCCTCCTTAATTATAGCTTAGATTTAGAAGATCTTTTTGTTTTGTTTTAATGATATAAAATAACTATATTTTATACAACTATTATGACTTATTTTTATTATTTTTATCATTTTACAATTAAAATATAAATGTTTATATTTTTGAACACAATTTTATGAATATTAAAAATGGCATAACTATATTTACAAAAAAATTTTCGTTATTTCATCATCACTAATCACTATACTCCCCCAAGCAGTAATTAAATTTCTTTTCGGGGAGGAATTTCTTCTGTGTTGGGAATCGTTGTCTAGAAAAACTAAAAATTAATAATAATGTATATTAAAACAAGAAATTCACATTATCGTTGTCATAAAAATTAAAAAATTAAAAATCAATAATAATATATACCTATTAAAACAAGTAATTCACATTATCACTGTCATAATAATAACGTACTTACGCACACCGTACAGTCAAAATAATAATATTGTAATTACGTAAAAAACTAGAAAATAGTAAAATACACGAGAACCATGTACATAGTACTTACATCTAATACCGTATGAATATACTCTGGATCTATTATTATTTGGCTTTGAATTTTAGAAAATATGTATGACATATGTAGTCATCGAAAGTGGATTTCGGTAAATATTATTTATATATATATAAATAGTTTATTAGTAAATAGTAAGTAATAGTAACTATAATTTAATGACAAGCCCCGGGCAATTAAAAAACTATTTGTGTTTATAATATGCGTCCCACATATAAATAAAACATTTTTTTTTTTTTTAAACATATTTTCAATTATAATTACGGAATAATATCTAAATAATATCTTCGATTCTTTTTCTATTAATTTATTGTAATTACGTAAACATAAGAAGTTAGTCTGTTACCGATAATTAAAGCAATACCATTTCTTTAACGACCATTAACACAATATAAGAAATATAACACATTGTTCTCAATTTTAATTAAATTATATTATATATATATTCTTATTTTCAAGATGAATAATAATTAAGGGATCCCAACTACTACCATCAACTATACTTCACACATTAAATTTCATATTTTTAAAGTAATAGACATTGTTATACTTGTCAAAAATACCATATTAAGTTCTTTAAAAATGAATTGCTTGAAAAATATTTAAATTCTTTGTAACAGTAATATAATTCTAAAATTCTGAAACTGAAAATCTTGTGTATTTACTATTTATTTCAGTACACAACAGAGTACAATATATTTATAATAATTGATTAAGAAGTATTCCTTGTTAAATATATTAAACTCAAAAAGGCCACGGAGACGGCTAAAAGCAGACAAGAGCGGTAGACGCTTGCGGCGATTACCGTATTCATATTGTAATAATAATAATCGTATTGATAATGGAACTTGTGGCTATGCCAAGGAAAAGTGGTGTAACGAGTGAGACAGCAGTATCCGCGTGACATGACTATTTAAAATTAAAACATTAAAATACAATTTTATCATTACAATATTTATATATAGTATATACCTATTGTTGCTTCAAATACTAGTGAATTTAATTCTTATAATAATACAGTATAATTTCTATCTTATATTTTCAATATTCAATATATTTTTTTAACATTTTGGTTCTTACAATTGGAATACATTTTTAAATGTTCTGTTGCTAATTTTTATTTTTTGATCAAATATATATTAATAATTCCTGTTTTGTTTAAATTAATATTTTACATACGAAATATAATAAGAAAAAATGCATGACAAGGTTGGACAAGGTTACATAATTTAAAAAGAATACATTTTGTGCAAGAAATTGAATATTTTTACATAAAGTTAACACCATTACACATGTGCACTATACATGTATTTAAAATTTGAAAATGAACGAGTTTGATGACGAGACAAATTTAGTAAATTATTTAAGAAATTAGAATTTTGAGCAAAAACGACGCTAACGTATAATCATACACAGTTATTATTTATTTAAACTAAACGTGGGTAGTTACTAGCCACTGGGCTATTGCACAAAGCAAATTTATTAAATTATAAAATATATAATCAATCGATATTAGTGTTCTATGACTGAGTTTCCACACTCGTACATAATTCAAGGAATACAGGATCCACTTATTAATTTTTATATTATTCAATAATCTCACCAAAGTGAAAGATATCTCTATATAGAGTATATATTATTATTATTATTATTATTACTACTATATTATATAATGATTCTCGCTATGGTTTGTATATATTTTTATCTTTTTTATCTTTTGGCACAGCTACTTAACTATTTATACCTACTATATTTAAATATTTAATATTTATGACTAGAAACTAGGAATTCATAATTTTATCATATAATACTTCATTGCCAGGAAAAAACTCGGTTTATACACTATATAATATTATACATATAATTTATAATAGCACGACGTACCGAATGCAAATTGATAATTGTGTATCAATTTATATAATTTGTTTTACTATCCATTATATTATTAATTTATTATTAATTTTTATTACAAGTTATAACAGTCGGGTCGTGTTTGACAAGTCATCAATTATTGTAAGGATATTTATTTATGGATGAAATAACGTTTCCATTAAACCCTACTCTGCTCAATTTATGTATCGAATAAAACGTGTCTATAGATTAAATAACCAATGTTAAAACTCAATCCGGTTTTAAGAGTGTTATTAAATACGTCTTATTAGGGCACACACCTATGCGAAACGTCCCCGATGTTCCTGGATGCAATCAGCCATCTTCGCACTCACCTATATGAGTATATATATGTATATAATAGTACGATGAAACTTTTGTTCATGGACACCTCGAAATCGTAGACATATTTTATTTTTAAATAAATTACTGTACTTAATAGTGTTTGCTAAAAGATACGTCCTCCTCTTCCTCACGCTCGTCTGCAGCTGGCAAATTATTAAGTTCACCCAAGTCTAGTGAATATTGAAATGACGCCACAATTTCGGCATTTAAAAGTATACTTTTATAACCTTATACTTTACACTCGTATGTATATTGTGAATACATGTTTATTTTTAGTGTCGATCTTCGCTATTAAAATTTTTTTATGAAAACAGTTCAACGTACCGTATTCCGAACTACTTTGACGAAAATTGCTCACACCAATATACAATTGCAATGTTATAAATAATGAACTGTGATTAAATAATTTTTTTATATATATATAAAGTAATTGCAAGGTAATTAAAATAATGTTTTTACGTATCAAAACTAACGTAAATTGCTACCATTGAATTTACCACTTTGTTGTAAAACTTAATTTTTATACATACACAATCTAATATCAACAATATCAAATTTTCAAAAAAGCTCAAAAATATAGACTATTTACACTATTTTTTTGTATGTTAGAGTAACTGTAGATACAAATTCATAATATAAAATTTATTCTCGAATATAATGATTAATCATTTTTATAAATTAAAATAATATAAAAACGTCCCCTTCTACGGCAGAATAAGGCAGCAATAAGTCAAGGTGGCTTATTCAATTATTAAATCACTCCTCTTTGATAATTGTATTTATATTTGAGATTTATTTTTCAAATGAATATTACTGTCCATTTAAAAAGCCATGCAATAAAAATAGTTTCATATAAGTGTATTTTTTATTTTGTTGAATTACACATTTGGAAGTGTGAACAACGTTTTATTATTGTTATTTGTTATTAAAATTTATTTCCATTGCATAAAAATTAAGTCATTTCTTCTTAAAATAATTAATTAAAAATTTAAAGTTAAGAAACTACTATAATTTAATTTCGATTTTCACTTGCAGCTTTATAAATTTATCATTGAATGTGTTTTCCTTATTCAATTGTGTGTAGTTGACATTGCTTAGTCTACACACGATTGTATAGAGACATGTCTGATTAGTGATGAGATATACTGTTCGCCTTCAACAATGGATCGACTGGCTTTTTCCGGATTCCTATCTATAATCAAAAAATAATGATTGTTTTTTTAACTTGCAGTCTTTTTATGGCGTCGTAATAATATTTATAAAAAATAATTACTCTTTTAAGCATTTTGATTGTCAAGATTGCGAGATATTTTCTGGGATAAATTTTTTAGGTAGATAGTCAAGTTTTGTACATATATTTAGCGAAAAACAATTAATATGAAATCGTTTTATTCTCTATATTATATTAAATACTATTATAGGTACTAATACTACACGTGTATATATATTTTTTGTTTGTTACAATTACCAATTGTTTTGATTCCTTCTGACATTTTTTTGACCGTGTGTTCTTTGCCCTTACAAAATGTAATTATTTATTGTATTGTATTGTAGTTATTATTATTATTAAATCATTTCAATGTAAGACTAATGTTATAGTCTTGTTGGTATGTCTACGTGATATCTGTTGTACCTATACCTATATTACCTATATTATATATTATATTATATTATAGGGAGTTTATCAGTTACGCTGTTTTGATATTGATTACGCCGAATATTTATACTTGTATATAACATATATAAATACATTAAACAGTTCATATATATATTACATAATATTTAAAACATTTTCGGACTTACATATTAATATTGTTTCCAGGCTTTCAAGTAAATTTTAATATTAGTTCAACTGTGAACTTGTGTTGATTATTTGAATGTAGATATGTAAGATTGGTATATTTTCATTGGTATTATAAAATTACAAGTTTAATCGAGCTTATATACTATATTTAATAACTATATATATTATATAATGTACCTAAACATTTTACATTTTACCTGTAAAAAAAATAATATAAAAATTTTTTTAAAAAAATTATTTTTTAGTTTTTAATTTCATCAAATTGTAACTTTTTTTCCATCACTAATCACTATGATATGGTACACAAATCACCGAATTAAGATTATAAAATAAACTTATACTATAAAATGTACTTTAGGCATATATTATTATTATTATTATATATATATATAATTATTTATATTAACTTCTTTTACTTATTTCATGCCACTATACTGTCGAACTGAATATGATAAAAGTAAATATATCATATATAATATGTATATTCATTGTTGTAATGTGTATGTATATTATTGAAAGGTTAAAATGACCTTTTCGGTGTAGTTGAAATACGCCCATATTATAATATGTGTATAAATGCAAAATGTCAATCTATGTGCAGTCATAATATACAAATCAGTTATTAAATAATAGGTTTCTAAAAAAACTTAACTAAATATATTCGTTTGTATAGTAAAATTGTTATGTTTTATATTTTAAATGATAATAAATTCCGTCATTTAGGGAAAAATTACGGGACCTTCATTGCACAATGTATACACCGGTCGACCAAACGGAATTCAGTTGTCTCTGGTTGTTTGCACTTATACAAATTCATATTATGTTTCTCTTGTGCCAAAGTCGCTTTTCATTGCTACCTATAGTAGTTTTTGTATTATAATTCCTATATCTATTTATCATTAAATGATTTCCTGAACTTTCTACAGGCCGCATAACGCCTGTAAATATATATAAAGTGAATACTTGATGTATAATTTTAGTTTGTTCTATCAGTAAAATATTACTCCATTATTGCAGTAAAGAATGTTAAACCAAGTTTAATCGTTTATTTTTAAGCTTCTTCTAATTTACAAAAATTACAACTCATGACTGTAATGGAATCACCCTATTATATAGTTTGTAATAAAGTCCTATTAAAGACGAGTAATTAAAGGCGAAGGATTATATAATGTGTTTGTAATGTTTGAATGTTTTTGTATGCCATTCACACTAATGTTCATTAATTATTATAGTATACGCAGATTGTTTATTATCATTGAATTTTAAACCAATATCAAAATTAGTGAACACATTTAGAAAAAGCCGATCATTTTACAGATCCACAAAAAAATATGATAAAATTACTGTATGGCAGTAAACAATATAATAGGTATAAGTATTATAAATATCAACATACTTTCTTCTCAATCTCCTCTGACTATCATTGCTACGATTTCTTTTATTTTGAATTTTAGGCTACTTATATAAATCTGTTCTGTACATAATTTCCGAGACTATTTGTTGATACAAAGTTTCAAATAAAAAATAATAATAATAATAAAAAAGAACGGGTGGGCCTCGCTTTGCTGTACAGTTGGGGGTGGAGTATACCTCGTTTATAGGATAGGTCATTATTACAATGGATTTGTTAAATTTGAATGCAATGATAGATATCATTGTATACGAATAACGATTCTAAACGGAGTTAATATGTTTGTCTAAAATGTGTATATAATAATATAGTATTTTATATTTAAATTGAATTATAATGCAATTTCGTAAAAATTTAAATTTAAAACAGTCATAAAATTTTTCCTCTTTAGTTTGGTAGAATTTTTTTTTATATATATTTTTGAAGGTAAGCCTATGCACAACCTAGTGTTAAAATTTTGAATCTTAAGTATAAACAGAAAACATTTTATGAATTTTCAACTACAAAATAACTTGTAAATTATCGCGATTTTAATATATTTTATACAAATTTGAGCTTTATGAGCTTATAAAAAAATTTGAGTGAAACGATCACCGTTATTTTCTATTGAAGATAAGTTAAGCTTATTATAAACATTGTATTAAATTTTCGAGTTTTTAGCCAGTCAATTAAATTTTATAGATGTTTAAAAAAAAAACTTACAAAAATCGAAAAATTAAATTGTCTATAAATAAGTCAAAATATGTCAAAATACTTTGAAAACTTAACCATATATAGAGAATACCAATATAAAGGTTTGGTAAAAATTTCAAATTGTTGCGGTTTTTCGTTTTTGAGTTAGAGCATTTTAAAAAAAAACGATATGATTTCTCAGTCTAGAATTTTATATATTTTATTATATTTTACATGTAATTTTATGTCAATATTCACTGTTCAAACGCTTATAAAAAAAATTGTGCATATGGATTTTGATGATTTTTGAGTGACAATAAAAACTATTTGTGTGGAATATTCTATTAA